>SJYQ01000538.1:112634-254135 GCA_006410935.1 Redunca redunca
TTCCATTTGATAGTGTTTCTCTTCAACTTGAAGACCTTATTTAATATTTCATATAATGCAGGTCTGTTGATCTGAAACCATTTTTGATTTTTGCCTTCCTTTTTGTAAAATATCTTCTCTGGATATAGAATTCCAGGTTGACTGTTTTTTTTTTTTTTCTTTTCAGCTCTTTAAAGATGTCATTGCATTGTTTTGATGAGAAATTAATAGCCATGTCTATTACTGTTTTCCTGTAGGTAATGTCTCTTTTTTCCAGCTGCTTCTGAGATTTTCTCTTTATCACCGATTTTAGAAATTTGACTATCATATTGTTGCAGGAAGGAGGCCCTTTTCCAGGTTCCGAAACTGGGCTCTTGTCGAACACTCGGGAATGAATTGTCCGAGGAGACATGTGTGCTGACAAAACAAGAGATTTTATTGGGAAAGGGCATCTGGGTGGAGAGGAGGGTCAGGGCGTCCAGAAGAACAGCTCTGTCACATCGCTTGCAGTCTCTGGTTTTATGGTGATGGGATTAGTTTCTGGGTTGTCTTTAGCCAGTCATTCTGACTCAGAGTCCTTCCTGGTGGTGCACCCCTTGTTCAGCCAAGATGGATGCCAGAGAGAAAGATTCTGGGAGGTGGTTGGACATGTGGTGTCTCCTTTTGACCTTTCCTGAACTCTTTGGTTGGTGGAGGCTTATTAGTTCCATGTTCCTTACCAGGACCTCCTGTTGTAAAATAACTCATGCAAATAGTTACTGTGGTGCCTGGCCAGGGTGTGTGGTTTCAATTGGTGTGCTTCCCCTAGCAATATCACTTGACTTCATTTTTACACTTTATCTTCCTATAAGTCCATTAAGCCTCTAAGATCAGTGGATTTGTAGATTTCATCACATTTACAACTTTATGGATGTTATTTAAAATACAAATAGTTTTCTAACTCAATCTCTTTCCCCTCTTCTGGCACTTATAGATTGGTTGTGATTATTCCACTGGTTACTTATATTCTATTAATTTTTTCAGTTTTTCCCTCTTTTAATTTATGTAGTTTATTTTGTGAAGTTTTCAAGGTATCAGTTTAAACTTTTTTTCCCCCTCTGCATTGCTTAATGTGCTTTTAAGTCCATCCAATGGATTTTTCATTTCAGGTATTACCTTTTTCATTTCAATAATTTGGCATTTTATAGTTTCCGTCAGATTCTTTTAATTCCCTATTTATTTGCTTTGTTTATATTTTTCCTTGTATCCCAAAATATGTTATAATAGCTATTTTGAAGTCCTTTTCTGCTTATTGCTCGATAAGTATCATTTCTGGGTGTATTTCTATTGACAGGTTTCTTTTTTTTTTTTTTCATGATATGGGTTATGCTTTCCTGCTTCACATACTTCGCAACTTTAGATTATATGCTCAACATTATGGGTGCTGTGTTATAGAGTGTCTGGTATTTGTTATCTTTTCCTAAGAGTATTGCATTTTGTTTCGGGAAGTTAATTTCTTTGTGGATTGGCTTAATTTTTTAAGACTTATCAGTATTGTAGGATATGGTTCACAGTAGCTTTTATTTTAGGTTAGATCAGTTCTACTTTAAGATGAGGCCTTTCCAGGATCTCTTAGAAATGCTCAAAGTGTTCAGTGAAGTCTCTCTACTGTGGCTAGCTGGAACTCATTACCATTTCACATCCTCTCCAAGATCTGATAGTCGTTCTCCCTCCGATACTCATCCTCTCCAAGTGTGTGCAAAGTTGTGTTTGGCCAAAGACCCAGGGATTCCTCTCCGCAGACTTTCAGCGTTCCTTTTCTGCCTTACCCACTTTCGTCTGGAAGGTTGCCTTGCGGATTCTAGTCAGCTTGGTAGCTCCAAACTCTAACCTTCATCGCAGTTCAGTGAGACTTCATGTCCTGTCTGAGGTCTCTCTTCATACATCGTAGTGGAGAAAGTACTTCCTGGCAGAGAGCAAGGGTGAGCCTGGGTCTCACCTCATCCGTTTCACTTTCTCCCTGTCATCACATCTTGTCCTCTTGTAATAAACCATTTGAAAATAGTTGTTTGCCATATTTTATTTTTATGCTGAGAGGCCTAATCTGAAACTAGTTACTCTTTTTTTTTTCTTTTAATTACAAAAGCAGTACATAATTGTAACAAATTCAAATAATGAAGAAATTGAACAATAACAAGATTGTATTATCTTAATTTGCATTCTTCATAGAATGTGAACCCCATTTTATTTATCTATTTCCCTATTTGTGGAAATTTAGGTGGTGTACTGTGGCTTATTTTTTTCCTTCTCTTCTTATTTTTGTCCCCTTCCCCTTCTAACAATGCTGGAAAAGACATCCTGTTTGTCCGTGGGTATAGTATTCAAAATGTAGCTACTGCCATGTTTCCTTCCTGAAAGTTATACTTCATATAACCAGGTAAAAGGTATGAGTGAAGCCATTCTTTTTCCACTATCAGCACCATGAGTGAAAGTAAAGTTGCTCAGTCGTGTCCGACTCTTTGAGACCCCATGGACTGTAGCCTACCAGACTTCTCAGTCCATGGGATTTTCCAGGCAAGAGTACTGGAGTGGGTTGTCATTTCCTTCTCCAGGGGATCTTCCCAACCCAGGGCTCAAACCCGGGTCTCCTGCATTGTGGGCAGACACTTTACCTTCTGAGCAAGCAGGGAAGCCCAAGCTAGTTAAGAGTACCTGATAAAAAAGTCCTTTCATCCAGGTTGGAGACAGTCCCTTAAATTATGTCTTTTTCCAGTCCTGGTTGCAGGTCATGAGGGATCTGATCTTCATCCAAAGATAGATTACTGAGATAAGATTCAGAAACAAACTTACGGTGTTCTTTAAGAATTCAATTTAAACTTTACATTAATATCACCGAACAGCAAAGAACTATCCAAGAAATGAGTCTTATTACCTCCATTGGTAGACCTCCATTAACAAAATGGGATTTAACATTTATTAAAACATCTTTTTCTCCCTAAAATTACTCTCATTTTAGTAAAATATAACCAAATTAAGCACTTACAAATCAAATAATTCTAAAGTAAACAATAAATTCCAGGTTCATGTGAACTGGGAAATATTCAGTATTAAATACCTGATATTAATGTTTGTTTGTTGACCTATCTAATATAGACATGTCTTAGAGTAATTAACATTAAGTAAAATATTTTCACTGTACCTAGGTTTAATATAAGTTAAATATTACATCTGTTACAAGTTTGTCAAAACGGAAATTACCTTGAGTGAAGAAACCTCTAAAAAAAAATGTAAATGAGATATGAGCTTTTATATAAACTCTATTAAGAATAATTATTCTTTAGAAATATCTGTCTAAAATAGTCTCTTCAGATTGGCATAACTTAAATTTCTAAGGGTTGTGCCAAGTGTGCTAAGTGTTGGAAGTCTATTGAATAGTTAGGTCATTTCCAAATAAAATAAGATTTTGAAACATTTACTACTAAACACTAATTTCCTTTTACAGAGAAACTAAAGAAATTTGGGACTATAAATGAATAATGTTTGGTGACATCCTAAAATGTTCTAAGAAAGCAAAGGTTTTAGAAATTATCACTGGTATTCATGCTCACCAATCTATAAAATGCTAGTATAAAAGTTGGTTCTTGGTTGTTAAAGGAAAGTAGGAAGTGTGTTTTCAGTAAAAAAAAAAAAAGAAAGAAAAAGGTATGAAAAAATACTAAAAAGGGTTATGCATGATCAGGATTTTCTAAAATTGGATTACAATTAGTTAGATAAGTGGATTTTGTTAGAAATGACACAGCCATGAGAAAACTGGTTAGAGTCAACTAGGTCCGAGATGGCGGAGCTGACTTTCACTAGACCTTGAGCCTTGGTATTTACGCCCATTGTGACATATCAACAAGCTAAATGATATACCCATCAACACTGACTACATCTGACCAAATGTTCTAAACCCTTTTAATTGATCTTTTCTATAAAACTTCCTAGATAGAATTCTTTTGAAGTTCTTTTGACCTCTAGCTAACTTTGGGGTGCTTCAGGGGACCCCTGAAACATCTCAGAGAGAGATATTAAACTGTGTTTATTTGGTTGGTTAAATTACATGAAAAAGATTATCAAATGAGTAATAAATCCACTCATGTTATAATGTATGGTAAAATTAGTAATACAGATATCCTAGAAATTACATGGAGTTCTTAACATTTTGATATGGCCTGGTATTCTAATGAAAAACCTGATGACTTCACAAAAGTTAACAAAGGACTAAATGAACCAGCGAATATGCTTATAACTTTTATGGTTTCTATCTGAAAAATTACAGGTTTGAATCTTGTGTTTTCTGGAAGTAGGGAAAACCTTCTCTCAAACTAATTATGAAGATAATTTGGTAAAATTATATGTTATAAACAAAACAATTATATTTTCTGTCTGACTCCTCCAGAAATTTGAAACTCTTAGGTTTCCAGTAAGTTTATCAAATGAGCTAGGAAGGTTATCTCACTAACTGGTACAAATCAGCACCATAAGTTACCCGTTTTCTAAAATATCATCAGGTTAGCAGAGGGGAAAAAAGCATCTCATTTCTAATTTGCATATCTTTATTTATTAGGTAAAACATATGTTAAGTGGCTATTTTGTGTGTGTGTGTGTGTGTGTGTGTATGTGAATTGTTAGATCATATCCTTTTGTCTATATTCCTCTTGGATTACTTGACTTTTCTTTATTGACTGTGTCCTTATTTGACCATTCTCTTATTATTTCTATATTATAGTGTGAATGTTATCCTGTGTCATTTGTTACAGATATTTTTCCAAATCCATTTGTCTTTTAAATTTGTTATGTCTTATTTTCACAGAGAGGGTTTTTTTGTTGTTGTTGGGGGGTGGTAGCCACTCTTGTCATTCTTTTTTTCCTTTATAGCTTCAAACTTTCTTGTGCTTTAGAAGTTCCTTTGTTCTAGGACTGTATAATTTTTCTCATATGTGCTACCAGCTCTGTTCAAAAATGTTACTTTGAACATTTAGATAATTAACTCCTCTGTGTGTCTTCTAGTCCTGCTAGTTTGTTCTTGATCACTGGTTCTTGATGTCAGAGTCAGAGAATGTTTGGGAGACAGTGTTCATTGAACCCTTGGTAATCGCCCCATGGTCCCCTTTTCCATTTCTGATTTGGGTACATGAGCACTGGACTGCAGTGTGCTTCTTCAGCCCTGGGCTGCTGTTGTGCACCAGCAGAGTATGAGGCGCTGATGATAAAGTTATGAACAGAATGGACACAGCATCTGACGCTGTGGAATTAATAGTTTAATGCACAAGGCAGACAGTGAGAAGTAGACATATATACTGATTTGGGATAAGGGCTGTGAGAGACAGGAAATCATCGGAATGGAGGAGAATAGTGGGGCCTTGAGGCTGCTGAGACAGGGCAGCTGGAGAATGCTGCCTGAGCAAGTGAGATTTAAATGGCGATGTGAAAGATGGAACGGAGCCCGGGACGGGTTCAGGGAAGAGAGTTCCAGGCCGAGTGGACGGAAGCTCTGAAGTGGAGGCAAGCTCAGCAGCTGGTCCTAGATGAGAGCAGGTATAAACGGCTTCTTCAGGAATGGGATAATTGTCAGATTGCTGGTTAACTCTTATCCTCAGCCTTTTTGAATACTTTCAGAAAACTCAATTGACACTGGCTTTGTAAAAATCTGTGCTGTTCATTCCTCTCTAAAACCATACAGAATGCTGGAAAAATCTGGTGATACCATCTTCATTTTCATATTGTTAGGTGAAATTTTATCTTGTAGTGAAAACATATCTTTATTTGGGTGAGAACACATGCTGAGTTTTCTGGAGCGGCTGGTTATAACTAGAAGTGATAGTAAAAACAAATTCCCTTCAGATGGGGCTTATTTCAGACAAATACAGAATATTGTTTGTAAATCTGTTTATCCTCCTATAAAAATGAAATAAGAGGAAAGATCTGTTATCACAGCTAAAACAGAAATAATGGAAAAATGTTGCGGTGTTTGTTTAGCACATTAATATTTTTCAGACATTAAACTGTCTTCTTGCTGGTGTTCCTATAGCATCTGTGTATATATGGGTCTCGGAGTCTTGTGTTGTTATCATCCTGTGCGTAAATTTACTTACAGGTTTCATTATTTTTTTTAAAGCTATGTGAGGACAGAGAAGTGACTTTTTTTCCACTTTATTGTCATCTTAAAAATTGCTTTTCCAAAGTGTATGCAGTTCTTTGTTAGGGTTAAAATTCACTAGACCCTCCTGTATTCAAGGGCCTCTCTTGGCTTTTTTAGTACGCTTTTCACCTTTTGAAAAATAGAATGAAGATTCTCAAGGAAGTCATGTATATTTTCTCCATGAACAGAACATATTTTACATATATTGTAGAGATAAGAGGGAAGTTTGAATTCTATAGTATTCCTCTTTTAGGTGGAAAAAAGACTTCAGTTATATAGTTCATGTTTAATTGTTTGTTAGTCCCTAAGGAATGGTGAACCCTTACCATTATTATAGATTTTTCTTGGGCTTTGCTCATTAGTGAAACATCTTGTTCCAGGTCCTGGGATGGCACTGTCAAGTAAGACCTTGTCTCAGAGACTTGTGGGGAAAACACTCATGTAAGCACATCGTCTGATGCGATAAATGCTGAGGGACTTTTGTAGAGCATATTTGGGGGCACAGAGAGGAGGGCAATCTGTTTTGATAAATGTCAAAGAAGGAAGAGGTGACAGTTTGTTACCACAGATGGTTGTCACTAACAAGAAGCCTTTGAATAACATTGGAGATGAACCTTCTAGGTAGAAACAGCAGTGTGTATGAAAGTGTGTACAGACTAGAGTGTGCATGGTTTGTGTGCCAGGCGATTGTGTTAATGGTGAGTTTCAAGGTGGATGATGGAGGAAGGGGTGGGAGGTGAACTGGAAAGCCCTGAGGGGACCTTTGGTGAAGGGCTGTTCACGTCTGTGAAGGAGTTTGGACTTGATTTTGTTGGAAATGGACAAGCACCAGGGATTTTAAGGGAGTGGAAGGATGGGCTCTGTTCACCTTTCTTTTTGGCAAAGATAACTTGGGATACAGTTGAGGAAAGGTTAGAAGGGAAGAGCCTGAAGTTGGGGAGACCTGTTAGGAGGCTGTTATGAGAGTCTAAGCCAGAGATGATGAGCCTGGATTGGGATATTAGCAGAGGAAGAGAGAAAGGGTGAAACATCTCAGAAGCACTTCTGGGGCCGTAATCCTCAGGCTAAATCCAGGCTCTGGCTGAGGGACTGTGCTCTGTAATGGAGCCAACACTGTGCGGGGCAGCGGCAAGCTGAGACTCTCAGCTTTGTATCCTGACTCCTGCCGTCACCTGGAGTCTCCTAATTGGAGTTTTTGTTGGTCAAAGCAAGGCACTGGTCCTTCCTGGTTCTTCAGTTCTGGGATTCTATTATGGGGAAATGGAAGCAAAGGAAACAGCAGAAACCTCAAACCAACCTAATACAGTTCAGAGCTGCACAGCCCCTTTTTCTTTTGCAGCTGGTAGCCTTTCTGTTATTGTGCTGAAAAATTTGAAACAGAAGAAAAAATCAGGTGTTGGATTAGTAAGGTTTTGATTCTCCAAGTTTTATAATTGTGTGATTGAGAACAAACTGTTCTTGATTCACTTGACTAATACGTATTTTTTCTCTTTCTAACATTGTGTTAATATAATTTCCCCTTGTTTTTCTTCAGCATCTGTATTTGAAATTTGTATTTAAAAGATAAAATACATATCTAAAAGACTGGCAGTTGAAATTTTCTTTTATTTTTGCCTTTGGAGGAACTTAGCTTCCTGGATTGGAATAATTTTCTGCCCATATTCTATGCTGTTGACCTCTCTTAATTTCATAAGTATTTTGAGGGATATCATTCCTGGATGAGGACATGCTCAGCATTCAGTAGACCCCTGGGTCAGTAGACTTCATTCTCAAGTAAGTGGGGCAAAGCTTGTCATGGTTTACTTTTGCCCCCTTCCTTGAAGTAGCTTTTTGGGAGCTGTTCTTTTCTCCTGAATGGGAGTGTTAGAAACCTTTAGGAAATGATGTCATACTTGAATACTCTTCTTGCTGCAGAAACTGTATGTTAAGTATCTTTATAATGTTAAAAGCACTTCCTTATTCATTCTAGTTCCGAAAGACCCAAAACCACAGTGGAGGCGTGTGGCATGGAGTTATGACTGCACCCTGCTGGCCTATGCTGAAAGCATGGGAACTGTGAGGGTGTTTGATCTCATGGGAAGTGAGCTCTTCGTTATTACTCCGGTATGTACATACCCAAAAAACTGCCTTTTATGTATAGGTCCTTGAATGAATGAATGAATGTGATGAAAGAGGAAATATAAATCAGGATAATAAGCTGTGGAGTTAAGATCTTAGATCTAGTTAGAGGGCTGTTCATGAAATATGTCTTCTTTGTATTTTGAAATGCACTATGCAGACATCAGTTCAGTCCAGTCGCTCAGATGTATCTGATTCTTTGCAGCCCCATGGACTGTATGCCAGGCTTCCCTGTCCATCACCAGCTCCCGGAGCTTACTCAAACTAATCTACCATTATTACAAGATGGTAGTAAGTACTAAATAAGAGGTGTAGAAAGTGGTAATAAAGTTCCAGTGAAGGAAAGAAGTCAATGGGCCATTGGAACAGAACCAGTGGGAGAGGAGTTAGAATTTGCTACCATAAAAGGGTAGAAATTGAGATGGAGGGTGAAGAAAAAAAAATTAATGGTGGTAGTAACTTATATTTGTGTAGTGCTTTGTATTTCATTAGGGACTGATGTATATTACTGTGTAACATTCACAACACCCTTTGAGTAGACTGGGTACATAGTATCCTCATTTTACAGTTCAGAGAGCTTAAACTGTGAGGAATAAAATGACTTTTTCCCCTGGTAATCCAGTTAATTAGTGTCTCTTTTAGGAGTTCAGTGCTTTTTTTTTTTTTTTTTTAACTTTGTATCCTCCTTCCTCAAGTGAACAAAATACAGGGCAGGAAGAACAGTGGTCCTAATTCTGGCTGCATTTTAGACTCACCTGTGAAACTTTATAAAGAACAGAAAATGAAACAGAACAAATTACTGGATTTCCCAGGCTACACCCAGAGAAAAGCCTGACTCAATTGATCTGAGTGGGACCTGAAGGATAATGTTTCCGGTCTTTCAACTGATTCTAGTGAAAAGCTGGGAGTGAGAACCCAGGATATAGAAAATGGTTTTTGTTAACAAATGAGTGGAAAACCTTGAAAAGCACACTGTGCTCATGTTATAGAAGTTCTGGGGAGCCAAAGAGAGAAGGTTGGATTGCTGTTTTCTAGAGTAGCTCTGTCTGTGCTGTCTCTTCAGTTGTGTCCGACTCTTTGTGACCCTGTGGACTGCAGCCTGTCAGACTCTTCTGTCCGTATGATTCTCTAGGCAAGAATACTGGAGTGGTTTGCCATGCCCTCCTCCAAGGACCTTCCTGACCCAGAGATTGAACGTCTCTTTTATCTCCTGCATTGACTTTGGGTTCTTTACTACTAGCGCCACCTGGGAAGCTCTAACACTGTTCAGTAGAAATTCAGTGTGAACTGTAAATGTGATCAGATGTAATGTAAAAATTTTTTAGTAACATTAAGTTCAACAGGTGAAATTGGTTTTGTTTAACATATCCAAAATGATTGCATGTTGAAATGACTGTAAAAATTATCAATAAAATATTTCACATTATTTCTTCGGTACTAAGTCCTTGAAATTTGGTGTGTCTTTTTATGTTTTTAGCTTATCTCTGTTTGTATCTATCAGATGTTCCATAGCCACATGTGGCTACACTGTTGATATTTTATTGAGTGGTTTTAGACAGTGAGGGTCCACTCAGGGTGGTGAATGTGATTCCTAAGGTGCACGTGCCTCCGGAACTAGCAAATATAGCCTGATATTTAGTTGATGGAAAAAGGCTGGTGTTGAGTGACTGTTTTAAGAGTCCTTCCCTTTAAATTGCCGATTAGGCAAATGAAAATAACTGGAGACTTCTTTCTTCTGTCTTTCTTTTTAATGTAACACTGGTTACTACTGGCAGTGGAAAGTAACATTTGAGAACTTATGTCTGAATTCTGTATCTTAGAATTCTTTGAGGCTGAATGATAGAATTAGTTTTTTTGTTTTTTATTTTTCTCCCTTTATTTTGCAATGGAAATATAGTCTGAACAGAAATTCAGTTACTAAGTGAACATCTCACCCAAAGAGGATGCTGTGGTTCCAGCCTGTGGTTGAGAGGGCTGGTCTAGACTTGGGTGGGTAGTTCTGGGCACTTGGGCTTAGATGATTCTGCATATACGATCAGTTCTGGGGCTATCTTAAGGTACGCCTGGCAAGGCCAGTGTCTTGAATATCCTTCCATTATACATGTGATAACCTGTATCTAGTATTTTTTAGCGACTTAATTTCTCTTTCTTCCATAGGCATCTAGTTTAGCAGGTGATTTGAGCTATGCCATTGCTGGGCTGATATTTTTAGAATATAAAGCAAGTGCACAGTGGTCTGCAGAGCTCTTGGTCATCAATTACCGAGGAGAACTTAGAAGCTACCTTGTAAGGTAAAAATACACTTTATCTGAGAGGCTCTGTTTGAAATAATGTTTACTTCCTTGCTTTAGTGTTAGATTTTGGTGGTTTTTTTTTTCCTTCCAGCATTTTATTGTGAAAAATTGCAAATATAAAAGAAAGGTTGATTTACTGTATGGCACAGGGAGCCTGTAGTCAGTGTCTTGTAACAACCTATAATGGAAATAATCTGAAAAATAATATGTGTATATTACTGAACTACCTCACTGTTTACCTGAAACATTGTAAGTCAACCATACTTCAATAAAATATGTATGTTAAGGAAAAAAGGGGAGATATATTCATTCACACTTAAGAGAAATTTAAAAGGATCAGCTGTTAGTCTATGCTTTGTTAAATAAACCTGTATATCATTTTACAAAGTTTGAAAGAATTTTGTAGTAAGCTCTCATATACCTCTACTTAAATTCTGTTTAGCATTTTGTTGTACATACTGTGTCATATTTCTATCTAGTTCTCGGGCCATTAATCAGTCCTATTTTTAATGTATTTCAGAGTCAGCACTTATTATTTTAGTATAGTGATAGTGAAGTTGCTCAGTCGTGTCTGACTCTTTGTGAACGCATAGACTGTAGCCTACCAGGGTCCTCCGTCCGTGGGATTTTCCAGGCAAGAATACTGGAGTGGGTTGCCATGCATATTTTAGTATGCATATGATTAATTAAAGTTCAGAATGTACTTACAGTTTTCTTTGAATTGAGAAAATTTGCATACAGTGAAATGTGCAGATCTTAACTGTACCAGCCAGTGAATTATGACAGATGCATATATTTGTGCAATTCAAAGCCCTGTCAAGATACAGAACACTACCATCAAGCAAGAAAGTTCCCTCATGCCTCTTCTTAGTAAAGCTTTGTCCATTCCCACCCTCTGAGGAACTATTTATAATTTTTCTTCATCATAGATTAGTTTTGCCTGTCCTAGTGATTTACATGAACGGACTCATAGAGCATGTACTCTTTTCGTTTAAGTCTTCTTTCAGTCACCGTATCTTGAGACTCATCCTTATTTTTATATGCATCAGTAGTTTATTCTTTTTATGGCTGCTTAGTACTTTATTGTATGACTATCTCACTAGTCTTAGTTTGGGTTGTTATAACAAAATACCATAACTGGGTGGCTTAGCAATAACAGAAATTTATTTCTGACAGTTCTGGAGGCTGAAAGTCTGAGATCAGGGTTCCAGCCTGGTCAGGTTCTGGTGAGAGCTCTTTTTTGGGTGCAGACTGCCCACTTCTTCTTATATCCACACATGATAGAGAGACAGCTAGTTAGTTCTCTAATCTCTTCTTATAAAGACACTAAACCCATCTTGACCTAATAGCTCCCAAAGATCCCACCTCCAGATATCATCACATTGATATTAGGGTCTTAAATGAATTTGAGGGGATACAAACATTCAATCTGTGGGGATCAAAAATCCTCAGCCCATAGCACTCTGATCTGTTTATCCATTCTTCTATTGATGAAGCTCTCAGTTTCCAGTTTTGTAAATAAAACAGCTGTGACCACTCTTGTGTAAGCCTTTATGGATAAATGCTTTCATTTCTCTTGGGTTAGTATCTTTTGAGTGGAATTCCTGAGTCATAGGGTGGATATAGTTTGTTTTTTATAAGAGATTGCCAGACCTTTTTCAGAGTGGGTATAGCATTCATAGTCCTACTAATAATTTATCAAAGTTCTGGTGGTTTTACATCCTCAGCAATATTTAAGGATATAAATTTGGTGTTGTCTGTCTTTATAATTGTAGACATTTTAATGGGTATTTAGTGGCATCTCACTGTGGTTTAATGGTATTTATTTCTTACTTACCTTCTTGAATTTAGTGTTGGAACACATCAGAGCTATCAGGAGAGCCACTGTTTCAGCTTCAGCAGTCATTATCCTCATGGAATCAACACAGCTATTTACCATCCCGGGAACAGGTAAGCAGCCGTTTTCTCTCATATTTAGTGGAGTATTAAAGTGGATGTAGAAGCCTTGGCACAGTTTCAGAAGGAAGAAATTGTCCGTTCTGATTTTTATTTTGGCTTCATTTCCTCCTCTTGTGTATTGTTGCCTTTATGTCTGTGGTATTGTTGTAGTCCCCTTCTGAACATTCATGCTCATCTGTCTGGCACACTGAGCTTCTTGGAGCCAGAATGGGCATTGGGAATATTCACTGAGGAATGTCTTCTCTCTTTGTTCTCTGAGTCTGTTCATATTTGTAAAATGAAGATAATACAGAACATGTTGCATTGTTGAGGCAGTTTAAAAGCAGTGCATATGAAATGCCTTGGCATAGAAGGACCTCAGTAGCTGTTCTTCCCTTCTTCTGTTGTTCTTTGCAAGTTGGGGCTGCACTGATTATTGCATAGTCAATTTCTGCCATTCCAGGCACAAGTCTGAGGTACTGTGGACTCAGTTCCAGACCTCTGCAATAAAAGAGATATTGTTGCAATAAAGGGAATCACACACATTTTTGATTTCTTAGTGCCTATAAAAGTACATTTACATTATACTGTAATTTTAAGTGTGCAATAGCATTATGTTTAAAAAATGTGCGTTCAGTTCAGTTCAGTCTCTCAGTCGTGTCCAACTCTTTGCGACCCCATGAATCACAGCACGCCAGGCCTCCCTGTCCATCACCAACTCCCGGAGTTCACTCAGACTTGCATCCATTGAGTCAGTGATGCCATCCAGCCATATCATCCTCGGTCATCCCCTTCTCCTCCTGCCCCCAATCCCTCCCAGCATCAGGGTCTTTTCCAATGAGTCAACTCTTCGCATGAAGTGGCCAAAGTACTGGAGTTTCAGCTTTAGCATGCTTCCTTCCAAAGAAATCCCAGGGTTGATCTCCTTCAGAATGGANCATAGCCTTGACTAGACGGAGCTTAGTTGGCAAAGTAATTTAGGTTGGTCATAACTTTTCTTCCAAGGAGTAAGCGTCTTTTAATTTCATGGCTGTAGTCACCATCTGCAGTTATTTTGGAGCCCCCCAAAAATAAAGTCTGACACTGTTTCCACTGTTTCCCCATCTATTTCCCATGGAGTGATGGGACCAGATGCCATGATCTTTGTTTTCTGAATGTGGAGCTTTAAGCCAACTTTTTCACTCTCCTCTTTCATTTTCTTCAAGAGGCTTTTTACTTCCTCTTCACTTTCTGCCATAAGGGTGGTGCCATCTGCGTATCTGAGGTTATTGATATTTCTCCCGGCAACCTTGATTCCAGCTTGTGTTTTTTCCAGTCCAGCGTTTCTCATGATGTACTCTGCATGTAAGTTAAATAAGCAAGGTGACAATATACAGCCTTGACGTACTCCTTTTCCTATTTGGAACCAGTCTGTTGTTCCATGTCCAGTTCTAACTGTTGCTTCCTGTCCTGCATACAGATTTCTCAGGAGGCAGGTCAGGTGGTCTGGTATTCCCATCTGTTTCAGAATTTTCCACGTATCTTAATAAAAAAGTACAAAACAGTTAACAGTACTAACATCAAAGATCACTGATCTCAGATCGTCATAACAAATATATTAATAATGAGTAAGTTTGAAATATTGAGAGAATTACCAAAATGTGACACAGAGACATGCAATAATTGTTGTTGGAAAACTGACACTTTAGACTTGCTCTGTGTGAGGCTGCCACAGACTTTCAGTTTGTAAAACAAAGGCAGTATTTGTGAAGTGCAGTAAAGCAAAACAGAGTGAAACAAAGTTGACTTGTGTGTTTGATTCTTCCTGTGTGCCACTTAACCATGTATTTGCCAGCTACACAGAGGGTTACCTAAAACTTTTGACATTTTCTGCTTCCCATGATTTCTCCCTTTGACTTTGTTATTTGTGAATGAAATTTACATATATTTTATAAATTAGTCAAGCTAACGTTTTGGTTCTCTAAAACAGAGGAATAAATATCAAATTGAGCCAGGCAAACCTTACTTGAGTTCTGAATTTTGAGACTTACCCTCTTGGCAAGTACTTAAACTCTGATCCTCAAGTGTACTTAAAGTATTTTAATTGAAAATGTATGAAAGTTTTCTTTCTGTTCGATCATAGGTCTGTCCTTCTGTTGGTTCAGAATGTTATGAAGTTTTTATACTAAAGAGTACACACAAACACCTATATAGCTCCAGTGATTTCCTGTTTGTACTTTCTTGATCCTGTCCCCTCCGGTCTCCTGTTGATAACCACTGTCCTAAGTTTTGCTTAGATCTCTTGCTTTCTTTATAGTTTTACCACTTATTCATATTTAGTTGTGAGTGTATTTGTTGTTGTTGAGTTGCTAAGTAGTGTCTGACTCTTTGTGATCCCATGGACTGCAGCATGCCAGGCTTCCCTGTCCTTCATTATCTCCTGGAGTTTGCTCAAATTTGTTTCCATTGAGTTGGTAATGCCATCCAACCATCGCATCCTCTGTCACCGCCTTTTCCTCTTGCCCCTCCTCAATCTTTCCCAGCATCAGGGTCTTTTCCAGTGGGTTGGCTCTTTGTGTTAGGTGGCCAAAGTTATTGGAGCTTCAGCATCAGTCATTCCAATGAATATTCAGGGTTGATTTCTTTTAGGATTGACTGGTTTGGTCCCCTTTCTGTTCAAAGGACTCTCAAGAGTCTTCTCTAGCACCACAGTTTGAAAGCATCAATTCTTGGACAGTCAGTCTCCTTTATGGTCCAACTCTCACATCTGTACATGACTACTGGAAAAAACATAGCTTTGACTATATGGACCTTTGTCGGCAAAGTGATGTCTCTGCTTTTTACTATGATGTCTAGGTTTGTCATATGAATATGTAAATGGAGTCACATAGGACAGGGGTCCCCTACCCCAGGGGTGCAAATGGATCACAGAGCAGGAGGGGTCAGCAGCAGTACTGTGAGTTGAATTTCATCTGTCACTCTCCTATAGCTCTCATTACCCGCTGAATCAAACCCCCAACTCTGGCTTTTGCTTTATTTCATGATGACTCCTCCACTGTCTGTCTGTTTTTTTTTTTTTAACCAAGGTCAGTATTAGACTTCTTAGCAGTATTTTAGGAAGGTAAGTTTGGGATCATAGGTTTGAAATGATCATTCACTCAGTAGTTATTACATGATAATAACTTGTCATAAGTGAGACTATATTCATTATTTCTTAAGGCTTTCACTTTGTGGCATACTGCTACTGCTAAGTCATTTCAGTTGTGTCTGACTCTGTGCAACCCCATAGATGGCAGCCCACCAGGCTCTCCCGTCCCTGGGATTCTCCAAGCAAGAACACTGGAGTGGGCTGCCATTTCCTTCTCCAGTGTATGAAAGTGAAAAGTGAAAGTGAAGTCGCTCAGTTGTGTCTGACTCTTAGCGACCCCATGGACTGCAGCCTACCAGGCTCCTCTGTCCATGGGATTTTAGGATGTAAGTAAATAAAGGTATTTCTGGAGGAGTAGTCTCAAAATGAAAGTTTTGGAAAGGTGAATTATAGAACCACTGAAGGAGAGCCTCTTCTTGGTTTTGCAGTCATATACAATTTGTGACAGCAGTCAACTTGGAGATGGATGACTGCATTACGGTTTCTGAATGAGAATTGTTATAAAGCAAGGAATACGTGTAAATGTCTTGTTGTGTATGACAAAAATATTGCTAGTTGTTTATATTTTCCATTATGTGATCTTTTTTTAAATGAAAGAACCTGAAATATTCATCACATTTTTAAATTTATTTTTGGTTAGTTTAGTAATGTGAGCCTGTGATATTTTTCATCCACAAGGATTCTGTAAATGTGAAATAAATCAGCCAGACTGGAGTTAGGATAAATTGGTAATGTACAAACTCAAGGTTTTATGCTGAGAGCACTATTGAAGAAGAGAAACTGAGGTGTAAGTTGGGTAATATGAAAGAAAAATTAGTTGAGAAGCTTTGGGATAAGCTCTGTGGATTTGCTAATTTTGACTGTTTTCTTTTTCGTCTTCTAACTCACAGCTTAAGAATGCATTTTATCCTCTCCAGACTATCTCGTATTCCAGTTTTGCTCTCCCTCTTACACTTATCCCAACACTTCCTTCTGTTTCCTGTTCTCAGTGTTGCCTTTGTGTGTTAGATTTGGCTTATATTGTACCCGGATTCTAGCTAGGAGGAATCTCGTACCTCTGCATTTTTAGAAGGGACTACATTAAACTTTTAGTACAGGTGGGTTGTACTCTTGGTGGTGATTAGGTTGTGGTGCCTGCCCTCTAGGAGTGAACAGTCTATCTTAGGAGTCACACATTCGCAAATAAGGGCGCCCACATGATATGAATAAGTTAAAATACAATACAGTCGTCTGCCCTATCCACAGGGCATATGTCCCTGTGGACATACACAGGGGATGCCTGAAACTTCAAATAGTACTGAACCCTGCACATAGTGTTTTTTTTTTCTCCCACATACATACATACCTGTGGTAAAGTTTAATTTATAAATGAGGCACAGGAAGAGAACATTTGAACTGCCAGCATCACTGCCCTTGTGCTTTGGGGCCATTATTAAGTAAAATGCTTATGTGAACACAAGCATTGCAGTGCCTCACCATCCATCTCTGCTAGCCTGGATGGCTCCTGAGTGCCCGAAAGGTGGGGCACACCGGCCAATGGCACGTCATCTCTTGGGGCAGGATGGAGCAGGATGGCACGGGAAGGCGCAGGATTTCGTTACACTGCTCAGAGTGGTGTGCAGTTTAAAACTGTGAACTGTTTATTTCTGGAATGTTCCATTTCATGTTTTTGGACTGCAGTTAACTGTGGGTAACTGAAGTTGCAAAAGGTGAAACTGTGAGTAGGGGACTGCTGTTTATATTTTTAAATGATAGCTTCCGCTTTCAACAGCTTTTTTTGTTGTTGTTGTTTTGAGGTTTTGATCCTAACTTTATTGTAAATTTCTACAAGCAAAATCTGACTTACTCAGCTTTGAGCCTCCAACAGTTCTTTGATAACTGCTCAAACATGATTAGTGTTGGAAGCTAACTTTTTCTAGGTCCTGAATTATATCTCAACAAACACAAAAGGTGGAAAAGAAGCCTCTTTCCTTGGTCCCTTTTGAGAAGCCACTCATTCTCGGAATCCTTGATGATGCTTTGGTATTTTAAGTATATAGTTCAGTGATTTTTTAATAAATAAGTAGGGTTGTGCAAGTTCTATGCCAGTCAGTTCTAGAATATTTCCAGTGCTCCTAAAGATCTCTCATGCGCGTGAGTTTCATGGAATGTAAATGGCAACTTCCATAAAACTGTAATAAAGAGTGAATTCGAAAGAAAAAAGACCCTTTAAGCAGGTTTTCATTTGAACACTTTCTTTTTAAGTTTTAAAATTACTTTTAATTCACATATAGTAAAAAGGGTGTATGTTTTTTAAAAAAATTACTGAAGTATAGTTGATTGACAATATTGTATTTCTTCTTTACTGTAAAGTGACTCAGTTGTATACATATGTATTCCTTTCCATATTCTTTTCCATCATGACTTCTCACAGAACATTGACTATAGTTTCCTGTGCGGTACAGGAGGACCTTGTTGTTCATCCATCTCCTGTATAATAGTTAAGCTCTGCTGCTGCTAAGTCGCTTCAGTCGTGTCCGACTCTGTGCGGCCCCCTAGACGGCAGCCCACCAGGCTCCCCCGTCCCTGGGATTCTCCAGGCAAGAACACTGGAGTGGGTTGCCATTTCCTTCTCCAATGCATGAAAGTGAAAAGGGAAAGTGAAGACGCTCGATCGTGTCTGACTCTCAGTGACCCCAGGGACTGCAGCCCACCAGCCTCCTCCGTCCATGGGACTCTCCAGGCAAGAGGACTGGAGTGGGGTGCCATTGCCTTCTCTACGGATCCCAAACTCCCATTCCTTCCCTCCCTCCCCATCCTCCTCCTCCTTGGCAAGTGCAAGTCTCTTCTCTATATGAGTCTGTTTTTATAGATACGTTGATTTGTATCATATTGTAGATTCCACATGTAAGTCATATCATGTGGTATTTTTTTCTTTCTGACTTTAATCTCTGGGTCCATCCACATTGCTACAAATGGCATTTCATGTTTTTTGATGACTGAGTAATACATCAATTTTGTGTGTGTGTGTGTGTGTGTGTGTGTGTACACACCGCATCTTCTTATCCATTCATCTGTTGATGGACATTTAGGTTGTTTCCATATCTAGCCAAGTGATACTCTTGGCTGTTATAAACAGCACTACTGTGAATACAGTGGTACATGTATCTTTTTGAAGTGTAGTTTTGTCTGGCTATATGCCAAGGAGTCGGACTGCGGGATCATAGGACTACTCTAGTTTTCCGAGGAATCTATACTGTTTTCTCTAGTGGTTGCACCAATTTACATTCCCACCAACTGAACACTTTTGTCTTTATGTTAAGAAAGATACCCAGGTTTATGTTAAGAAAGATACCTATGTTTCATGTAGTCTATAGGGAAAAACCATGATTGATTAATAATGTTTCATGGTTGTGTTAAGGATTAATTCAAGCATTTGAGTGATTTCTTTTTCCCCTTTTAGTTACCTGTGTTAAGCCAGATACAGATTCTCCAAAAAGAGTGTGAGACAACATTTACAAGGAGTAATAAGCTGGGTTGTCAGCTTGCCTATATACAGAGTACAGTTAGCTAGGAGTGAATTGGCTAAAGAGCAGTTGGGTGATTGCATTCTCCTAAATGTGTGCTCATAGTATTTGCTACTATTCTGTGCAAGTCTCAGAAGATGGACGAGGAGATGGTCTTTAGAAAGCTGTTAATTTTAGGGGATACTGAGGAATACCTTTAAGTAATGGCATGCTGCAGTACTAAAGGGCTGTGTCTCCTGATTTGGTCATCTCTTGTGGGCTTCTGATTTCCCCTAAACAGCACTCAGCATTTTATTTTTTATTATTATTATGTATTTATTTATTATTTATAAGCATTACTTATTTTACCTTTTAAAATTTATTTATGTTTAATGGAAGGATAATTGCTTTACAGTATTGCATTGGTTCCTACCAAACGTCAGCATGAATCAGCCATAGGTTCACCCATGTCCCCTCCCAGCTGAATATTCCTTCCTCAGAGTTTTAAATGCAGGCTTCTTTCACACTCATTTACTTGAGATACCCCCTTTATCCCATGAGTTGTACTTAGTGAGGGGATCAAAAATGTCTTGTGTGAATGAGCTCTCAGGAGACATGACAACCTCCCTGGCACAGAATGGAAAGAAAATAATCCTGGGTGTAGACTGGGCAGGGGTGTGGGTAGAGTATGCAGAGGGGCCCACCACCTCAGTACATCATCTTCGTCTAGGGAAAGGTCCCACAAATGTTTTAATTTTATCTTGTGGAAGAGATAGTGTTGAGAATACCCTACCTTAAAGGTTTACCCAAGAGCAGTTGTAAATTTGTCTTCTCTTATAAGCTGTAAGATATAGACCTGTAAGGTGCTTTGGGGAGCTAATCAGTGAGCCTGTATATCCATTACATTGCTGTAAAATTTCCCGTCTTTCTTTCTGGTTCCTAAGGTCATATATATTCTGTGAGAATCAGGTCAGTGGTGTGTAAAAGATATACTATATTGACAGCTGGAGGAGCGGTTACGTATAAATTGCATTAGGAAATTTCTCATAAGCCCTAGCTAGATAAGATTTAATAATTTTATGAAGGATTGCTTCTAGAAAAGGAATGAGTGCCGTGGTCCTGATCCTTGCTGATTATCTTCCACTGCAGCGCGAGAGTTTGGCCTTTGATAATGTAGGGGCTATTGGCATTTGAGAGACGAATGTGCAGCTTTGTAGCTGGCAAGTGTGAATGTCAGAAATTGAGTATCTTAACTTACATTAAGGAGTTTTTCATGTTGCCTTTCGAATGCTCATTCTTCCAGTGTGAGCAAATTCTTTCCATGAGTTCAGGTTGGTTTTTAGAAGAGAAGTGAAGAGGTCCTGTTATTAGTAGAGAAAGCTGCATTGTTTTGGCAGAGAGGAAAGTCCTTAGATGTGAATTAAGGGACTTGCTGAGCTTCATGGACTAACTTCTTTTTTTCTTAAACAGGTATATGTTTCTGATGAGGCAGGGAAGTCTTAGCCACATTCTGTGATCTGTTTTTATCCAGAATATATTACAGATAGGGAGACATGCGTGAGTCAGAAGCATCTTGGTTCTTAGCAGCCTTCAGCTGTCCTTTAAGTTAATGACAGTGCTTTATTACTTTTACTTTTCTTTGGCCTACAATTGAAAAAAAATTATTTGGAAATCATTGTTTACCCATCCATCAGTCCTCTACATGAAGAGTCTTTGAGAGAAGAGGCTAGTTCTCATTATGTTATAGTTTTTTATACTTAAGTGGGCCCTTGTAGGCCTTGATAAAGTTTTGAATTCCTACAGCTGATAAATAACGAGTCTGTGTCTCTCCTCTTTGAGTGTTTTGGTTGTAGTTTAACCTGATATATGATAACTTTGTATGTCAGTGAATTTCATTAATCTTAAGCAGGGTATTTTGTATCTGGGTTATACTCCCTCCCACCCTGCTCCCACTGCCCGCACCCCCCCGCCCCCCCCGGCCCCGGCCCCTAACTTTAAGGACTGTTTCCACAGTCCTTCTGCACAATTTATGGAAATAAAATTTTAAGAAGTGACTTGGGCGAGATTGAACTTCTTCTTATACTTGGAGTCATGCTAGCTATTGTGGGTCTCTCTTGAAAGCAGAGAGATGAAAGAAGACGATTATCTTTGGTTATTTTATAGGAATTAAAGAATGATGCTTAATTATGGTTTATACACAAAAAGAAAATTAAAAAAATACATTTGTGATGTGATAGAATGTATACTTGATTTGTGTCTGACTCTGTGACCCCGTGGACTGCAGCACGCCAGGCTTCCCTGTCCATCACGCCAGGCTTCCCTGTCCATCACCAACTCCCGGAGTTTACTCCTGAGGGTGAAGCCAACACTGCAGACCACAGAGAAAAGAGACAGAAACCGGCTCGTTGATGACCACTCACTGTTGAATCACCCAACCCTGAAGTCAGCCCCACCTCTGAGCTTCTG
The DNA here is from genome assembly GCA_006410935.1 of Redunca redunca. Taxonomy (NCBI): domain Eukaryota; kingdom Metazoa; phylum Chordata; class Mammalia; order Artiodactyla; family Bovidae; genus Redunca; species Redunca redunca. The sequence goes on from SJYQ01000538.1 coordinate 134,205, forward strand.
AGTTACATAAGCCAGGAAATTTTCTGCTCAGTTAACCTAATTTAATTGGATTTTCACTTGTGTCTAAAAACATCCTAAAATTAATCTTTATTTATATAGGAGTAATTATTATTCCCCATTATATAGAGGAGAAAACTCAAGAGTCATTTCCCCAAGGTCAAGCTTGATGGGAACTCAGGAAGGTCTAACTATAAACCTGTCTCTCTATTCATCACCTTGCTGCCACTCAAAGAACTTCACAATGTGTCTAAGATTCACCAGGATTTAATTCGATACAGTGAGAGGCCACAATATTCAGTTCAGTTCAGTTCAGTTGCTCAGTTGTGTCCGACTCTTTGTGACATGAACCACAGCACGCCAGGCCTCCTTGTCCATCACCAACTCCTGGAGTCAGCCCAAACTCATGTCCATTGTGTTGGTGGACACAACCGTCTCATCCTTTGTCGTCCCCTTCTCCTCCTGCCCTCAATCTTTCCCAGCATCAGGGTCTTTTCAAATGAGTCAGCTCTCCGCATCAGGTGGCCAAAGTATTGGAGTTTCAGCTTCAAAATCAGTCCTTCCAATGAACACCCAGGACTGATCTTCTTTAGGATGGACTGTTTGGATCTCCTTGCAGTCCAAGGGACTCTCGAGTCTTCTCCAACACCACAGTTGAAAAGCATCAATTCTTTGGCATTCAGCTTTCTTTATAGTCCAACTCTCACATCCATACATGAATACTGGAAAAACCATAACTGTGACTAGGTGGACCTTTGTTGGCAAAGTAATATCTCTGTTTTTTAACATGCTGTGTAGGTTGGTCATAGCTTTTCTTCCAAGGAGTAAGCCTCTTAATTTCATGGCTGCAGTCACCATCTGCAGTGATTTTGGAGCCCAAGAAAATAAAGTCTGTCACTGTTTGCCACTGTTTCCCCATCTATTTGCCATGAAGTGATGGGACCAGATGCCACGATCTTAGTTTTCTGAATGTTGAGTTTTTAAGCCAACTTTTTCACTCTCCTCTTTCATTTTCATCAAGAGGCTCCTCAGTTACTCTTCACTTTGTGCCATAAGTGTGGTGTCATCTGCATATCTGAGGTTATTGATATTTCTCCTGGCAAGCTTGATTCCAGCTTGTGCTTCATTCAGCCCAGCATTTCTCATGATGTACTCTGCATAGAATGTTTGGCAAAACCAATACAGTAATGTAAACTAAAGTTAAAATAAAAATTAAAAAAAAACAAAAGAAGTTAAATAAGCAGGATGAAAATATACGGCCTTGATGTGCTCCTTTCCCAACTTGGAACCAGTCCGTTTTTCCATCTCTGATTCTAACTGTTGCTTCTTGACCTGCATACAAGTTTCTGCATACAGGTTTCTCAGGAGGCAGGTAAGGTGCTCTGATATTCCCAAGTCTTGAAGAATTTTCCACAGTTTCTTGTGATTCACACAATCAAAGGCTTTGGCATAATCAATATGCCAGCAGAAGTAGATGTTTTTCTGGAACTCTCTTGCTTTTTCGATCATCCAACATATGTTGGCAATTTGATCTCTGGTTCTTCTGCCTTTTCTAAATCCAGCTTGAACATCTGGAAGTTCACGGTTCATTTACTGTTGAAGCCTGGCTTGGAGAGTTTTGAGCATTACTTTGCTGACATGTGAGATGAGTACAATTGTGCAGTAGTTTGAGCATTCTTTGGCATTGCCCTTCTTTGGGACTGAAATGAAAACTGACCTTTACCAGTCCTATGGCCACTGCTGAGTTTTCCAAATTTGCTGGCATTTTGAGTGCAGCACTTACACAGCATCATCTTCCAGGATTTGAAATAGCTCAACTGGATTCCACCACCTCCACTAGCTTTGTTGGTAGTGATGCTTCCTAAGGCCCACTTGACTTCCCATTCCAGGATGTCTGGCTTTATGTGAGTGATCACACCATCTTGGTTATCTTGGTCATGAAGATCTTTTTTTGTATAGTTCTTCTGTGTATTCTTGCCACCTCTGCTTAATATCTTCTGCTTCTCTTAGGTCCATACCATTTCTGTCCTTTATCGAACCCATCTTTGCATGAAATTTTCCCTTGGTATCTCTGATTTTCTTGCAGAGATCTCTAGTTCTTTCCCATTCTATTGTTCTCTATTTGTATTGATCACTGAGGAAGGCTTTCTTAACTCTCCTTGCTATTCTTTGGAACTCTGCATTCAGATGCTTATATCTTTCCTTTTCTCTCTTCTTATCACAGCCATTTTGCTTTCTTGCATTTCTTTTCCATGGGGATGGTCTTGATCCCTGTCTCCTGTAAAATGTCATGAACCTCCATCCATAGTTCATTAGGCACTCTATCTATCAGATCTAGTCCCTTAAACCTATTTCTCACTTCCACTGTATAATCATAAGGGATTTGATTTAGGTCATACCTGAATAGTCTAGTGGTTTTCCCTGCTTTCTTCAATTTAAGTCTGAATTTGGCAATAAGGAGTTCATGATCTGAGCCACAGTCAGCTCCCGGTCTTGTTTTTGTTAACTGTTTAGACTTCTCCATCTTTGGCCGTAAAGAATATAATCAGTCTGATTTTGGTGTTGACCATCTGGTGATGTCCATGTGTAGAGTCTTCTCTTGTGCTGTTGGAAGAGAGTGTTTGCAATGACCAGTGCGTTCTATTGGCAAATCTCTATTAGTATTTACCCTGCTTTGTTTTGTACTCCAAGGCCAAATTTGCCTGTTGCTCCGAGTATCTCTTGACTTCCTACTTTTACATTCCAGTGTCCTCGGATGAAAAGGGTGTCTTTTCATCATACTGTACTGTACATGTACTGGATTAGGAGACAGGAAATATGTGCTACCTGTTAGCTCTATAACCTCAAGACAAATCATTCTTTTTGGATGACATTCTGCTGGCACTGCACTGTGCACAGACAGCGGATGGCGGTTTTAGCAGGCTGGTTAAGCACAGAGATGTTTAGTGTAGAGCAGATCTGCCGCAGTGGTTTTGACAGCAGACATTATGGAAAGACCCACAGCGAGGGACAGTGGGCAGGCAACAGTTAGTAGGGCTCAGTGAGGGTGGGGTAGCGTTTTGAAGACAAGACTTATTTTCCTGAGAGAATAAGTTTGAGCAATTGAAATAGGTGAGAATTTGGTTTCAGGAGCTGGACAGTTCTGAAATCAGGATGCAAAGTAGACATGGAATAGATGAGATAGAGGGATGCTGAACATGTTATATTGTGCCTTTGCAGTGAAGTTGCCTAAATCCCTCCTGATGCTTAGGAGGGGGTTAGGTTTTTAGAGATTATCATCATTGACATCAACTGTGAATTGAGGGAATGCATCTGGGGCAGAGACATCCAAGAAATCCAAGGTGAACAGAATTGTCAATAATGAACTGGTAAGATTTTTGTAGTAAGGAATGAAAGTAAAGTGAAAGTGTTAGTCGCTCAGTTGTGTCTGACTCTTTGCGACCCTGTGGACTGTAGCCCGCCAGGCTCCTCTGTCCATGGGGTTCTCCAGCCAAGAATACTGGAGCGGGTAGCCATTTCCTTCTTCAGGGGATCTCCCCGACCCAGGAATTGAACCCAAGTCTCCTGCATTGCAGGTGGAGTCTTTACCATCTAAGTCACCAGGGAAGCTCGGTAAAGAATAGTCAAGATCAAATTAAAATGAATTAAATGGGCAACATTTCTGTGATCCTGAGAGAGGATTGTCTCCTGTCTGTGAAGTAGTAGATAACAGGCATGTTATTTTGCCAGGCATGCTCTTAAGAACTTTTAATTTGGCGACATGTAATTATTCTCCCCTACTTGCCCCTTCCTTGCTGGTCTATGCCACAAGCCTGTTGGTGATTGGACAGGGTACATACAAGAATTTCTCACTCTATTATTTCAAATTCATGTCCTTGACTTAAGGAGTTTTAAGCCACTAGATGGCAGATTGTTTCAACAATTACTAGACAGAAGCTCCTTCTTAATAAACCATTTATAATTCTTGTTGGAGTCAATTTGTAGGGTCACGTTTAGTTCTGCCAGTGCATCGGAATCCCACCTGGTGTGGTGCATGGGGGCACACGGTCCATTCTTCCCTCCCTCCCTTTCGTTGGAGGCGGCTGGCCACCCTCTCCTCACTGCCTCTTGCTCTGCCCTGGCCTCTGCTCATTTAATTCACTCTGTGTGCTTTTTGGCTCCGTCACTTATAGCTTATTTTTCTTGTCTGATACCGACATTCCTGTTTTGAGTTTTAGATTCTTAAAATGTCAGAGCTGGCAAAGAGTTTCATCCATCACTTGGCTCAGCCTGTTCATTTCTCAGGTGGGAGAACTGAAGCTGCGAGAGGTTAAGCCAAGGACGAGGACCCTGTGTCAGGTTTATCTTCCCGCCCCAGCAGTTCTATGCACAGAGAGCCGTTACCTGAACGAAACTGGCATGTAAATGCTTTGAAGGATCGAGACACAGTCTCTGTGTCTGAGTAGGTTAAGTTCAGTGACGGAGGCGTGATTTAAATAACGGTTACAGTTTAGAAAGTAGGAGGTGATATGTGCTCAGGAAGCGAGCAGCATAAACCCTCTCGTATTGTTAAGGGCCCCTTCTAAGCTTCTGCCCTGCTACCCCTGCTCGCCTTTTACAGGCTGGGAGCGCTCACTCCCTTTGCGCGCATCCTCCCAGCACACCGTTTACAGACGCAGCGCCATGCTCGTGTACCTCCTGTTCTCGTGGCTGAGGAGGCTCTCTATCTGGTCTCTTTATCTGTCAGGAAATTGTTGAAGGGATAAACCTTTCTCGGTGTTAACCCTGTGAAGCTTTCCTGACCTCGTCTCCCATGCAGTTAACTGGTCCTTCAGCTTGTCTTTGTGTCTAACTCAGGGGTCCCCACAGGCGTGGTTCAGGTTGGCTCGTTCTTTCCCCTGGAGTGGACTGTGCTTGTCGTCACTCTTGTCGATGAATATATGTCCCCAGCGATCTGAGAAAGGAAGGTGCCTGAGCCTCACCCCACGGTTGGTACTGATGCTTTGGGAGAGCTAAGCTCGCCACTGCAAATTAATCTGAGAATTAGAAGTGGCTTGTTTAAGTGAGCTCTTCATTTGTCTCACACACTCCTGATTGCTTAGCACATGGTTTACGTTTATAATTTTGATGGCATGAAGGAACCTAATATTACAGTTACTTTGGTGCAAAGATATTTGAACCTAATACATCTGATTCCTTGACCCAAAGTTTTCCTATTTTCCACAAAATTTTGAGGTAAAAGATTATTGGGAAAGTTAATTCCTGTCTCCTACTCCATTGTTTGAGTTAATGAGAAGGAGTTTTAACTCTTACACATTGTGTGCTTTAGTCTTCAGAATTTGATATGTACTACAGAAATTCTGTATTGCTTTTTATCTTTATAGAATAATTGAAAAAATAAGGGCTTGCTTCAAAATGTGATTCCTAAGGTAAGTACTTCCACTGTATAATCATAAGGGATTTGATTTAGGTCATACCTGAATGGTCTAGTGGGTTTCCTTACTTTCTTCAATTTAAGTCTGAATTTGCCAATAAGTAGTTCACGATCTGAGCCACAGTCAGCTCCCGGTCTTGTTTTTGCTGACTGTATAGAGCTTCTCCATCTTTGGCTGCAAAGAATATAATCAATCTGATTTTGGTGTTGACCATCTGGTGATGTCCATGTGTAGAGAGTCTTCTCTTGTGTTGGAAGAGAGTGTTTGCTATGACCAGTGCGTTCTCTTGGCAAAACTCTATTAGTCTTTGCCCTGCTTCATTCCATATTCCAAGGCCAAATTTGCCTGTTAATCCATTCCTTGTCTTCCTACTTTTGCATTCCAGTCCCCTAGAATGAAAAGGACATCTTTTTTGGGTGTCAGTTCTAAAAGGTTTTGTAGGTCTTCATAGAACCATTCAACTTCAGCTTCTTCAGCATTACTGGTTGGGTCATAGGCTTGGATCACCGTGATATTGAATGGTTAGAAATGAACAGAGACCATTCTGTCATTTTTGAGACTGCATCCAAGTACTGCATTTCGGACTCTTTTGTTGACCATGATGGCTACTCCATTTCTTCTAAGGGATTCCTGCCCACAGTAGTGGATATATTGGTCATCTGAGTTAAATTCACCTATTACAGTCCATTTTAGTTCACTGATTCCTAGAATGTTGATGTTCACTCTTGCCATCTCTTGTTTGACCACTTCCAACTTGTCTTGATTCATGGACCTAATGTTCCAGGTTCCTATGCAATATTGCTCTTTACAGCATCAGACTTTGCTTCTATCACCAGTCACGTCCACAACTGTGGATGGTATTGTTTCTGCTTTGGCTCCATCCCTTCATTGTTTCTGGAGTTATTTCACCACTGATCTCCTGTAGCATAATGGGCACCCACCTGGGGAGTTCATCTTTCAGAGTCCTATCATTTTGCCAGTTCATACTGTTCATGGGGTTCTCAAGGCAAAAATACTGAAGTGGTTTTCCATGCCCTTCCCCAGTGGACCACATTCTGTCAGACCTCTCCACCATGACCTGCCCGTCTTGGGTGGCCCCACACGGCTTGGCTTAGTTTCATTGAGTTAGACAAGGCTGTGGTCCGTGTGATCAGATTGGCTGGTTTTCTGTGATTTTGGTTTCAGTGTCTCTGCCCTCTGAGCCAGGTTTTAGCAATATGTGAACCGTGAACTTCCAGATGGTTAAGCTGGTTTTAGAAAAGGCAGAGGAACCAGAGATCAAATTGCCCACATCTGCTGGATCATGGAAAAAGCAAGAGAGTTCCAGAAAAACATCTATTTCTGCTTTATTGAATATGCCAAAGCCTTTGACTGTGTGGATCACAATAAACTGTGGAAAATTCTGAAACAGATGGGAATACCAGAGCACCTGACCTACCTCTTGAGAAACCTATATGCAGGTCAGGAAGCAACAGTTAGAACTGGACATGGAACAACAGACTGGTTCCAAATGGGAAGAGGAGTACATCAAGGCTGTATATTGTCACCCTGCTTATTTAACTTCTATGCAGAGTACATCATGAGAAACACGGGGCTGGAAGAAGCATAAGCTGGAATCAAGGTTGCCGGGAGAAATATCAATAACCTCAGATATGCAGATGACACCACCCTTATGGCAGAAAGTGAAGAGGAACTAAAAAGCCTCTTGATGAAAGTGAAAGAGGAGAGTGAAAAAGTTGGCTTAAAGCTCAACATTCAGAAAACTAAGATTGTGGCATCTGTTCCCATCACTTCATGGGAAATAGATGGGGAAGCAGTGGAAAGAGTGCCAGATTTTATTTTTGGGGGCTCCAAAATCACTGCAGATGGTGACTGCAGCCATGAAATTAAAAGACACTCCTTGGAAGGAAAGTTATGACCAACCTAGATAGCATATTCAAAAGCAGAGATATTACTTTGCCAACAAGGGTCCGTCTAGTCAAGGCTATGGTTTTTCCAGTAGTCATGTATGGATGTGAGAGTTGGACTGTGAAGGAAGATGAGTGCCGAAGAACTGATGCTTTTGAACTGTGGTGTTGGAGAAGACTCTTGCGAGTCCCTTGGACTAGAAGCAAGTCCAACCAGTCCATCCTAAAGGAGACCAGTCCTGGGTGTTCATTGGAAGGAATGATGCTGAGGCTGAAACTCCAATACTTTGGCACCTCATGCAAAGAGTTGACTCATTGTAAAAGACCCTGATGCTGGGAGGGATTGGGGGCAGGAGGAGAAGGGGACGACGGAGGATGAGATGGCTGGATGGCATCACCGACTCGATGGACGTGAGTCTGAGTGAACTCCAGGAGTTGGTGATGGACAGGGAGGCCTGGTGTGCTGCAGTTCATGGGGTCGCAAAGAGTAGGACACGACTAAGCAACTGAACTGAACTGAAGTTAAGTACTTAAGAACCTGATACTGTATATTTATGGTGGTTATGGTTGTCACTGCAGGTAAATATTCTGGGTGGAGGAAATTATTGCAAAAAATAACATTACTGATAGAAATTATTTTCTACAGTGTTGTCTGTGGTCTTAATTTTTGCAAAAATCTAATGATGATTTCAATAGTAAATCACAGGATGCTTAAGGTACAACTATTAATGTATAAATAGGTTCAGAATGCCACAAAGCAAATGATATGCTAATTTCATTTTCAGTATTTGACAAGACTCGTGGGTTGATGCTAAGTGTTAAAGCCAATTTACTGAATTTTTTTTTCTCTCTGGACTTCATTAATTGGAAGAAAGTTACGTACATAATTTGGAATATTTATCTTGACTTTTCTTTTAAGTTAGAAACAGAGGAAAGTACAGGGAATGTTTTTATGAACACTTGAGAACCTACTATCCAGAATTAACAAATACTAAGATTGTCTTTTTTACTAAAGGTGTGTTTGTATGTATGTGTATAGAAAGTGAAAGTGAAGGTTGCTCAGTTGTGTCCAATTCTTTGTGACCCCATGGACTGTATAGTCCATGGAATTCTCTAGGCCAGAATACTGGAGTGGGTAGCCTTTCCCTTCTCCAGGGGATCTTCCCGACCCAAGGATCAAACCCAGGTCTCCCGCGTTGCAAGTGAATTCTTTACCAGCTGAGCCACAAGGGAAGCCCATGTGTGTGTATCAGTTCAGTTCAGTTCAGTCGCTCAGTCGTGTCCGACTCTTTGCGACCCCATGAATTGCAGCACGCCAGGCCTCCCTGTCCATCACCAACTCCCAGAGTTCACCCAAACTCATGTCCAATGTATGTGTATAAGTGAAAGTGAAGTCGATCAGTCCTGTCCGACTCTTTGCGACCCGTGGACTGTAGCCCACCAAGCTCCTCCGTCCATGGGATTCTCCAGGCAAGAATATTGGAGTGGGTTGCCATTTCCTTCTCCAGGGGATCTTCCCGACCCAGGGATCGAACCCAGGTCTCCCATTTGCAGGCAGAGGCTTTAACCTCTGTACCACTAGGGAAGCAAAACCTCTTATAGAGACACAGAACTTCAGATCCAAGTACTAACATCAAAGATTTCAAGGGAGGAAAGGAAGCCAGGTTGAAAGAAGGGGGAGAAGACGGGACAGGAGGGGGCAAAAGGCGTGGCCTTACGGACGTCTCTTGCCACCTACAGATACCCAGGTATTATGGGACTTTTCCTTGGGTCTCCAGAGAAGGGAGGACTGGAACTCGGCCCTACCACAAATCAGACCAGATCAGAACCAGAACTCGAGTTCTCTGCCAAGAGGAGGTGATCAGTCTCCAATCCTCAGCTCAGGCTGAGGGCCCTTTGACCAGATTCCTGTATCCAAGACCAGGGGACTAGAAAAACAGGGAAGGATAGGAAGGGTTAAGGAGAGGAAAGAGAGAGGGAAGGGGAGAGAGGTCAATAAAGTCTCTTGTTCCTTACCGGTCGGGGCTCTCTGGCCAGTTGTCCGCTTCAGGAGGAGACCAGGGATAAAAGGGTCCCAGTTGCGGCCGCTGGGTCTGGTCCATTGGCAGGCAAGCTGGCCCCTGAGGACCCCGAGTGGTCAGGATGACAGTTGCAGTGAAGAAGAGTCCCCGCCAGAGTTGCCATTTGTTGCAGGAAAGCAGACCCCTTCCAGGGCCCAAAACTGGGCTCTTATCTAACACTCGGAAATGAATTGTCCGAGCAGACACATGTGCTGACAAAGCAAGAGATTTTATTGGGAGAGGGCACCTGGGTGGAGAGCAGTAGGGTAAGAGTTCTCCGGGTGGAGAACTGGGTATGTATGTGTATAGATACACCCAAATACATAAATGAGAGATAGTAGCGCAAATAAGTTCCTACTTCTAGAGGCAGCCTGCTCTCCTGGTTTTGGTGTGCAACATTCCTTTATATAAATTGAACATGTTTGGCCATATCCGTGTTAGTCGTGGCATGTAGGATCTTCACTCCGTCATGTGGGATCTTTCTTGGTGGCACACAGACTCTCTAGTTGTGGCATGTGGCTCAGTACTTATGGTGCATGGGTTTAGTTTCTCTGCAGTATATGAGATCTTAGTTCCCTGACCAAGAATCGAACCTGTGTTCCTTGCATTGCAAGGAGGATTCTTTAACCACTGAACCAGCAGGGAAATCTCTAGTATGTATTTTTATATTTGTTCTTTTTGTACTGTATATGTTTCCCTGAACAATTGACTGAATTTGCATTTATTCATCCCTTTTAAACATTTAAGGTATTTCTGATTTTTCTGCATTATAAACAGGGCTGTATGAGGTATTCTTTTACCAAGAGATAAAATGCCTGTGTGAGAATTTCTCTAGAGTTATCTTAGAACACAATTTGGAGAATAGTTGGGGAAGGGGCGCACATTTTTTTAGATATTGTCGTGTCCTCCAAAATGATTGCTACAGTCTTACTAGCAGTTTTATAAGAGTTACTGTGTCTCTATAAACATAGAGAGTGGCTGGTGTAAATCTTTGTTGCTTTAATATGCATTCTTGGCTTTTGTGTTTCTCTTTTTGTGACTTATTCTCTGTGCATTTTTCTTTGTGACTGGTTGTGGGAGATCTTTATGGATTCTGTCTGCTGAAACATATACTCTGTTAGTTTTATGTCTTATAAATAACTTTTCCTGGTGTGTGACTTGTCTTTGCCCTTTATGGAGGGAAATTTTAGGTTTTAATATGGTCAGATTTGAAGGAGACCATTTTAATGACACTAGGGTGGGGAAGTGTTTGATGGGTCAGGATGCACAGTGCACAAGCCATAGAGAGAAAGGTTATCAGTGTGCATGAAGTTGACTCTTTTTTCTTTATTTTAGTTTTTTTAATTTTTTTTATTTTTTTTTTATGGCCATGCTGCTCAGCATGTGGGATTTTAGTTCCCCAAGCAAGATTGAACCCATGCCCCTTGCAGGGAAGCAGAGTCCTAAGCTCTGGGCCACCAGGGAAGTCCCTAGTTGGCTCTTTTTAGAACTCTACTCTCCTATGTGAATTCTGTTGAATATATTGTTTAGTTCCATTACATGTTTGTTCAGTTCCATAAGAAATTTTTTTTTTTAAACTTCTTTCAATTTATAGACTAAGAAGAATTGGCATTTTTAAGGTATGGGGAGTTTGTCAAAGAACATGGTGAGAGTGCAAGTGTTAGTCGCTCAGTCGTGCCCGAATCTTTGTGACCCCGTGGACTGTAGCCCGCCAGGTCCCTCTGTCCATGGGATTTCCTAGGCAAAAATACTGGAGTGGGTTGTCATTCTCTTCTCCAGGGGATCTTCCTGACCTGGGAATTGAACTCAGGTTTCCCTCCTTGTAGGCAGATTCTTTACCATCTGAGCTACCAGGGAAGCCCAGAGAACATGGTGTCTCTCTCTTTATTTGTAACTTTTTATCTTTCGGGAACATTTTGAAATTTTCTTTCTGATGTTGTCCTTTACCAGATTCTCGCTTTAGTGTCGTCTGCTGCCGTCTTTATCAGCTTATGACTCCTCACCCCTGTTCCCAGAACCCCCATCCCCCACCTCATCTTCTCATATCTTACTGCTGAAATCTAGGAAGAATGAGGAAGGGTGTGGAGAGGAAAGGACTCTGTAGCATCGTTTTCTCTGTGCTACTTCAGGAGAAAGTTGGAGCTTTAAATTTACTCACTCCGGAAACATTTATTGCATTTATGGTGCTGGGCCTCGCACTTCTCCCATTTCCATTGACTGTTTTCAGTTAAGTTACATGGTTTCACTTCATTTTGGTTAGTGCTGCCCAGGACACCTGTTCTAAAACTAATCATGATGAAGGTTTATTTGCTATGTTAGGTATCAGTACCAATCTACTCCCCCCCCCTCCACCCCCCCTCAATCACTAAAAGCTGAGACCTCGTCAACACTGAGTCAGGTAAAACAGTGACGTGATGGACCAAGTTAACATCTTGACTTGGGGTTGATACCCCTTGGCACATATAACTGAAGATAAGTCTTCAGTAGATGTCACCTGGGTTATCATCTCCAGATATAGTGTTACCTTTTGCACCATTTAATTCTGTGCTCTCAGCTGTTCCTTATTTTCATGTGCCTTTAATTGGAGAGCGAACTTTTTGAATGCAGGGAGCATACTTTGTTCATCCCTGTATGAACCCTGTATCAGGTAGCTGCTGGTTACCCCTTTGTGACTATGCTGATGAAATTGTCTCAGTCCTCCCTCCCTTTAGGCACAAGCAAGCACACTTGTCTGCCTGCATGGGTGAACACACGCATGGTCTTATAGCTGCAGCATCAGTGTCCCAGAGCTGCCATCCCATCTGGTGGGAACAATACACGATTAGTTCCATCATTCTGTCTCCTTTCCACTTACTCTTCAGTCTGGCATGAATGGCAGAAAGGCTGTTTGGAAGCAGTTATTGAATCGCTTTCATTTTTAATCAAGCTTATCTTATTGTAGCCAATTTGATCTGTGCGTGACTGTGTTTATCAGAATTCATAGGGAGGAAATGTCTTCTAGAATTAAGATCAGGAGATGAAGAATGAAACTGAAATCTCAGTTAGCTGTCCTTCTGTATGTAGTCAGGTAACGTAAAGTTTTATACATATATTTCAAAATCTAAAAATGAGGTATGATATCTGTTACCTCCATGGCATAGTAGTGCAAACTAAATGATAATGCTTAACCCCTTGAAAAAAGTATTATATGGTGTGTGTATGTGCATAAATATATATATATATGTGTATATATATAGTCACTATTGCACACTGAGTAGAGAGAAATTATTTCCATTATCTGGATCTGTTTTGTCCTGTCCTTTTAGAGGTTTGTTGAATTCTCAGATTGTGTTTTTTTTTTTTTGTTATAACAACAGGCTACTAATTTTTAAAGATATGTCTTTGTGAGAATTGCATACTTTCTGTTTGAACAAGCGCTATGACTAGATTCAGAAACGTTAACATTCGAAGCTGCCTGCTTTGCTTCTATTTGTTCAGAGAAGTTTTTCCTAACAAATTGACTTAGAAGGAAGAGTTCCATATGGAAAATTTGGAGCATGATCATGGAAGACTTTATGACTCCCTCGTGCCTGCTATTCAGGTTGACAGTGGACTCGTGGCCAGCATCACGTCAGCTGTGGCCTCGGCCGAGCCTCCACCCCCCGAGCCCAGAGTATCATGAAGTCAGTCCTGGACAGTGTAGTGTTTTGTCTGAATGTTCCAGTGTGTATTTCTCAATAATAAGGACTCTTAAAAACGTGAGCATGAAACCGTTATCATTTATGAAGACATGGAGAAGGATGTGGCTTCTGTTTCTCCATCGCCTTATTGTTACTGCGGACAACAGCATTGCCCTTCAGACACCAGAAGTTTTACCTGCAAACCTTTTTCCTGTTTTTTTGACGCGTGATTACGATGTCTTAGATAGTGCCCTGCCAGATTGACTGCACATGACTTAACTTTAAAAATCATGACCGCTGGCTTCCGTTATTAACTGGCTTAGTTGGTGCGTGGTGCTCTTTTCACTTGCACTCCTTGTTAGGCTGCTTTGCCCTGTTGGTAACTGGCCTCTGATTGCAATGAAGTATAGCGAACAGTAAAGTGAACAGGTCATAATGTGGGGCTAAGCTACTGAGCTGTCTGACTTCAGCGCAGTTACTCCTGTATAGTTGTGTCCATCCACAGCACTCCTGGCTGTCATTTTTTGTTTTTCTAGCAGCTGTAACTGTGTCCTCATGGCCTCCAGTGCACTGCTGTAGTTAATATAGACACGTCTGTGAGGTGACATATCCGTTTATGTTTATTAATTTTTTGAGGGATAGTTGCTTTCTAATGTTGTGTTGGTTTCTGCTGACTTTGAAGTGAATCAGATCTGCGTAAACATCTGTCCCCTCCCTCGTGGGCCTCCCTCCCGCCACCGCCGTCCCACCAGTCTAGGTCACCGTGGAGCCCAAGCTGAGCTACCTGTGCCGTAGGTTCCTACAGGCTGCCTGTTGTACACATGGAAGTGTGTTTATGTCAGGGATGTACCGGTTTATTTAAGTTTATTGGTGTGGATATAGTTTCTTAGATACTCAATGACCAACCTGAAAACATTCCTTTTTACATTTCCAAGTTCCCATCTCGGTTTCAGATGTTTCCATGTGTCAATGAAGGTGAAATTCTAGTTGAGAAAACCTTTTGGTCTATTGGTTGTTTCCTCTAAAATATTTACCTTCTAATTTTATTTCGGTTTTCCTTGTGGAAGTAAGCGTTTCCGCTCTCTCTGTTTTGATGTTGTCCTGTTCATGTTTGTAATTCATCACATCTCTTTATCTGTCTCTGTTTTAGACTTTTGCTGGTTGGCGGATGTGAAACTGCTGAAGTGGGCATATCAAAAGCTGCTAGCTGTGGACTGTCTGCCTGGAGAGTTCTTTCAGGATCACCGTATTATAAGCCCATTACTCATGGTGGCGACAGGGTCACTGCAGTAAGTCTCATTTACGGTATTTCATTTTGTTCATTTAGACCTTATCTAAAGGTCTTAGATAAGCCCTTTGTAAGATATATGGAGAAAGAAGCAGTCTGCCTTAAATGAGGAAAGTGACTTAATACAAGTGAAATTTTAAGACTTCTATCAAATATCAAATTTATCTAAAGCATGCTTTATTTAACTTGGTCTCACTTTTAGTAAAAATATTTGCAGATTTGAAGAAAAATGATTTAGCAGTACTGTTACTTGCTTTTGCTTTTTTAGACCTTGACATTTATTAAGTCCTTTGGTGCTCTGGCAGCAGTTCTGAGCCAGCACTCTCACAGGCTGTAGCTCATCTAACTCTCAGTAACCCTTTGAGATAGGTATTGTTAGTAGCCCAAGTCTGTTGATGAAGAAGGTGAAGTTTAGCTGGGCCAGCCAGCTGGCAAGTGGCAGACTGAGAGTGCAAAATCCGGCAGGAGTCCCCTGTTCCAGTCCTTAACTGCCTTGGCACTCGGTTTTGTCGCATGTTGATCGGGACTGTACCTGTTCATTTATTCACTCTGTTATTGAGCTTCTGTTTTCTATCAGTCACTCCTTTCTGCTGTAGTTAGTACAGGCTCGACTCTGCTGTGATAATAAAGATTAGCCACATAAACAGACAAATGAAAAATCCTGACATTTTGGTCGCTTACCTCGTGAAAGTGTATCCCTTATTTGTGGCAAAGTCTGCTGTTGATACCATGACCTCCTGGAAAGCTTGTTCCAAGTGATGATTAAAGGACCCATGGAGGCTGGTACTCTTCAGGGCCCACTGTCTCAGTTTAGGGCATTAGGTGGGGAAGCAGAGGAGTAAAAGGAGGGACTTCTTACTGTCTCACACCAGAGCTGACGTCACTTCCGCTCATCGTTCACTTGCTGTAACTCATCATGTAGCTCCTCATCACGTACCTCAAAGGGTCTGGGAAGTAGTTGTCTGTGTCCAGAAAGGAGAGAAAAACTAGATGTTAGTGATTATTAATTGTTTCTACCATATTGACCCCTGGTGGCTCAGCTGGTAAAGAATCTGCCAGCCATGTGGGAGGCCTGGATTTGATCCCTGGGTTGGGAAGATCCCCTGGAGGAGGGAACAGCTACCCACTCCAGTATTCTGGCCTGGAGAATCCCATGGACTGCATAGTCCTCGGGGTTGCAGAGTCGGACACTACTGAGCGACTTTCACCTTCACCATATTGGCCACTCTGTGATTTGTATTTGTCTTTCTGTATAAACTGTGTGATCATAATTATGGACCCTGTGCTTAGCATGTTGCCTGATATGTGGTGGGCATTCATGTTTTTCTGGTTGGGGGAGAAACCAAGAGACTGGAGTGAAACATAAGCGATGCTTATTCCTGTGAATGTATTCATTCCACTGTTTTTGTCTCAAAATGAATGTACTTGTTCCATTATTTCTGTCTCAAAATAATGATTTGAAAATAATCCTCCAAAACAATGGTTAAATGTTTCGAGGTTGAAGAGGAGCCAGTGAAGAAGTACTTGTGAGGAGAAATCTTTAGCAGTCATAGTAGGCCTCCATTTGTTTGTTTGTCTAGTTTTTAGCATATGCTGATATATGTGATGGTGAATTTAGCCCAACAAGGTAGTAATTTTTTTTTAAATTAGTTCAACTACTGGTTCAGGATGGCACCAGACTTGAAAGCTGTTTATGTTTGTCGATCAGTTCATATAGTACTGTGCCTTGTGCTTTTTCTTCCATTCAAGATAATTCTGCTCACTCTAGCACCCATTTATTCTCTTTGCAAGATCCAGTAAGGAGTTCACTTTGGGTGTTTATTAGCCACATTTCACAGATCAGGAGCCCAAGGCCTGGGAGATTTTGGCAACTGAAAAATAGGGCAGCAGGGATGGCACCAGGTCTCATAGTTCCTGTTTAGCCCTTTCCTCACACCCTGTGTGAAATTACGTACCTCTCATTGGCACCATCAGATTCATGCTGTGATGATTCTCTGGTAATTTATTTAAAAAAAGAATGAGATAGCAGTTGGATGTCGTATTTCATATTTGTAATAATTTAGTCTTGTTCCTCCCCCTGATTTCACACTCGGCTTGTCGTTTTATATGTGAGATGTTTCAGAGCAGATCCTGAAAAGAGTTTGAACAGTTTTATCTCTTGACTGTAAGTCTGCAGCTCATTTAAAAAAAAAATCTGTATTGAATTTGTTACAGTATTGCTTCTGTTGCACAGTGTTGGTTTTTGGCCGCAAGGCATGTAGGATCTTAGCCCCCTCAACCAGGAGATTAAACTCCCTGCCTTGAAAGGTGAAATCCCAACCTCTGGACTGCCAGGGAAGTCCCTACAGCTTAGGGACTTTTTTTTTTTTTTAACTGACTGTGCCACGGGGCTTCCCGGATTTTAATTTCTAACCAGGGATTGAACCCAGACCATGGCAATGAAAGTGAAAGCACTGAGTTCTAACCTCTGGACCACCAGGGTTGTCCCTGCAGCTTATTTTTAAATGGTTCACTCAAAAAATAATTTTTTAAAAAGTGTACATATGCATACAGAAAATGCAGTCAGGTAAAAGGCATATTTGGTATTTCATTGTGTAGTCATTTCACCTTTTCAGTAACTATAAAATTTGTCAAAATGTTAAAGGTTGAGGGGAAAAAAAGAAAGAATAGGTAAGTGTGGAGGATATAAGATGAGAAAAGTTGGCTAACTGAAGGGCTGTTTCCGTGGGGTGTCATCAAGTGTATTTATGACAGAGTCTGGGGCAGGGGCGGCATGAAGAACTGTCACGCACTACGAAGCCTTTTCTCACTGGGGCTTCTTTGAATTCTCTGTGCTTTCACTTTGCTCCTCCCTGAAGTATTGGAATCTGCCCTGCTATGTATGATCCTTCCTTCTCTGGCCTGAAGCTTCAATATTGGAGTCTCTTAAAAGAAAATTGCTTGTGCACTGACAGAATAAGTGGGGGGAAATATTGAATTGCAAATTGAGGGCTCCGCTGTATGATAAACTTCTTGAAATGCTGCGAGTGTATTTTAATTACGTTAGTGCCTTTTAAATGTGTCCTGCAGCTAAACTCGGCAATCATTCTGCGTAGCCTTCCCCTCCCTCAAAGTAATTTCAAGCTATAGGATTAGTTCCTCTTGTCAGGTGGCAGATATTGTTCGCATCGAACCGCTTATTGTTTGTTTAAGGCTGCTATTATGTTGGGGTGGCTATTGACAGAAAAAGTGCTGCTGACACGTATATTCTCGTATCTCTCAAGGCTGCTAGGTTGTAAAAGAGGCTATGCAAAATTCAACAGATGTCTTGACCAACGTTTCCAAATTAATGTCGGTGTCATCTGTGTGAGAGTTTTATTTATTCATTTGTCCAACATCGATTCACTCCTGCAGGTATCAGAACATCAAGGCAGCAGCCCTCAAGGGGTTTGTTTAGTGGACTGGACGATACAGCCGTGTGCCCAGATGTGGGGATATCTGCTGTAGCAGATACTGGGGGAGTCCAGTCACTGGGGAGGGGAGAGGGGAGTCTGGGCTCAGGAATCCGAAGGCTGGAGTTGGAATCCTCGCTCAGCACTGCTGCTCGTGTCTTAGGGCTCTTGTCTGGTTCAAATGCGATGATAAACAATAAAATGTTCTACAGTGTTCATTATTGTCTACTTGTATCTTTAAGGTGGAAATCTTGGAAAAGTGTATAAAAAAGGAACCAAATTATTTTTTTTGTAGCTGACGCTGCTGCTTCTTTAGTATGGGATGTTGCTGTGGAAAGAATACAGGCTTTTTGACACCCTATTTCTCTGAGAGAATAGAGGTAATCAGAATATTTTCATAAAGAGCCTCCATCAACACTTCAGCTTTGTGTTTTTCTCTTGTTATTACAGATGAGCTGTGCTGGGACCAGCAGAGCAGCTAGCCTTGGCTGGTCCAAGCACAGCTCATCTGTAATAACAGCTGCTCTGTTTGTCCACTGAATCTCACACTCTTTCTTATTGAAGGATATTTTTCCAGATCGTGAATCTTGCTGCCAGTTAGGTTTATCAGCAAGCAGTGTGCCTTTATTTTTCCCATTGTAAAACCTTTTTAGTTTAGGGCACTTAGACCCTACTAAATCCTGCTGCCAGCCCGTTTCTTTTTTCCATGAGTCTTCTATACTTGATCAGTTTCCTCTTTTTCTGTTCTCTCTTGAATTTACCTGGATGGGGCTTTACCTCCATGATGCCACTGAAATTGTGTTACTGGTATCAATACCCTCCAATATTTTACTAGTTGATTGGTATTCTTTAGTTCTGATTACTTATAATATCAGTTATTTGATTTTATTTTCCCCTTCCCCTCTCCTTTCATCTCCTTTTTTTGTTTATTTTTATTTTGTCAAAATATACAGTATTTATACATTAGCTTCAGTCCTTGTCCTCAGTTTTCTTTAGTCATAGGTGTTCATTTATATATTTTAAAATGCTCATTTCCACTTTGGAGTTTTCCCAGTTACCTCTTGGTTGGATGAAATTATCCTTTGATCGATGTTTTGAGAGGGGCTCATAGATGAAGAGTTTCTTAGGTTCTTGTGTGTTTGGAATTGTTTTTCATAGCGTGAATATTTGAAGGCG
This sequence comes from Redunca redunca, assembly GCA_006410935.1. Taxonomy (NCBI): domain Eukaryota; kingdom Metazoa; phylum Chordata; class Mammalia; order Artiodactyla; family Bovidae; genus Redunca; species Redunca redunca. Next base: position 153,137 of record SJYQ01000538.1, read on the forward strand.
TGGATATAAGACCTTTGGTTTACTTGTTCTTTCATTGAACTTAATAAAATACTGCTCTATTGTTGGCTTTGCTTTGGGTGCGAAATTTGAAAAGTTGATGTGAGTCAGATTATCTTCCCTTTGTGTATTATTTGGCCATTTTGTTGGGAGGCTTTGAGGATTTCTGTATCTTTGCTTGGTAAACAATCTGCTTACAATGTAGGAGACTGTGGTTTGATTCCTGGGTTGGGAAGATCTGCTGGAGGAGGGATAGGCTACCCACTCTAATATTCTTAGGCTTCCCTTGTAGCTCAGCTGGTAAAGAATCTGCCTGCAGTGCAGGAGACCTGGGTTTGATCCCTGGGTTTGGAAGATCCCTGGAGAAGGGAAAGGCTTCCCTCTCCAGTATTCTGGCTTGAATATGTATATATTCCATGGACTGTGTAGTCCATGGGGTCACAAAGAGTCAGACACGACTGAGCAACTTTCAGTTTGGAATCTAATAGACTTCCTGCACTATTTCTTGGAGTTGATTTTTCTGGGTTAATTTTTCCAGGTACTCGTTCATGCTTTCAATGTATAGATTAGATCTGTTTTCATTTCTGGAAAGTTTTCTTTAGGTGGTGGTTTTAGATAGACCTTAGACCCCTATGCTAGCTTGTCTCATCTGTCCTTCTGGACCCTGCAGTTATTTTTTTCGGTCTGGCTTTGCTTATCACCAAGCTTGATGTTGGGCTTGGGTTGGGGTGGATGGAATGTGGGGGTTGGCAAGAGCAGTGCAGATGACACATTGGGAGTTTTCTCCTTCTGCCTACAATGATTTTGAAGTTTGGGTTATCTTTTATCTTCAAGTTTAGCTGAAATAAATTTCATGGGGATTTATTTTTCCCTTCTTGCATTTTATTGCTTGGAGGAAATGTGGAGCTAGACCACTAGTAATGTCTTTAGCTACTCAAAAGTTCTGGTAGGAACATTTTAACCTCAACTCAAGCATGCTCCCCTGTTTGCCTTTCTCTTTTAAAATGAAGTTCCATGTAACATAAAATTGGCCATTAAGCATTTTAAAGTGCACAGTTTAGTGGCGTTTGGTACATTCAGTGTTGTGTGTCCACCACCACTGTCCAGGTCCAGGGCATGTTCATCACCCTGAAGGGAAACGCCAGTCCCGTTAAACAGTCCCCTCTCTCCCCAGCTCCTGGCAATCACCGATCTGCTTTCTGTTTCCATGAATTTACCTATTCTGAAAATTTCATACAGAGTCATACAGTATGAGATTTTATATCTGATGTCTTTCATTTAGCAACATATTTTTGATGTTCATCCAAATTGTGGAATGCATCAATACTTCATTGATTTTATGACTGAATAATACTCTGTTGTATAGATATCCTCCATTCTTTAGTTCGTGGACATTTGAGTTGTTGGTTCATTTTGGCTATTATTAATAGTGTCACTATGAACATTTGTGGCAAGTATTTGAACACTTGTTTTCAGTTTTTTGGGGGTATAAACTTAGGATGCAATTGCTGGGTCATATGATAATTCTGCTTAGCCTTTTGAACAACTGCCAGACTCTAACACAGTGGCTGTGCCATTTTATGTTCCCACCTGCAGTGTACTGGTATTTCAAGTTCTCTGTACAACTTCAGTTATACATATTTTCCATTTCTAAAATCTAGCTTTATCTCTTGCTTTTAAATCTAGAGACAAAAATAGTCTGTGTTATATTATTTCAAATACTTGTTTCTAAATGATTTTATTCTGGTATTTTCCAAGAATAGGATCAATTTCTTCATGAGTGAAGTTTCTCTTGGCAACCTGGGACAGTCTCATTTGAGAAGAGCAGCTCATTAGATTCTAATCTACATAGATTGTATTAGACTTATGTATATATTAAAAAAATTTGATTATGACTTTCAGTTCAGTTCAGTTCAGTCGCTCAGTCATGTCCGACTCTTTGCGACCCCATGAATCGCAGCACGCCAGGCCTCCCTGTCCATCACCATCTCCGGAGTTCACTCAGACTCACGTCCATCGAGTCCGTGTTGCCATCCAGCCATCTCATCCTCTGTCGTCCCCTTCTCCTCCTGCCCCCANTGGAACCAGTCTGTTGTTCCATGTCCAGTTCTAACGTTGCTTCCTGACCTGCATACAGATTTCTCAAGAGGCAGGTTAGGTGGTCTGGTATTCCCATCTCTTTTAGAATTTTCCACAGTTGATTGTGATCCACACAGTCAAAGGCTTTGGCATAGTCCATAAAGCAGAAATAGATGTTTTTCTGGAACTCTCTTGCTTTTTCCATGATCCAGTGGATGTTGACAATTTGATCTCTGGTTCCTCTGCCTTTTCTAAAACCAGCTTGAAAATCAGGAAGTTCACGGTTCATGTATTGCTGAAGCCTGGCTTGGAGAATTTTGAGCATTACTTTACTAACATGTGAGATAAGTGCAATTGTGACTTTATTTTGTAAGATTTGTTACTTGGTCGATTTTTTTCCCAAACACAAAATCTCACCAAGGTTTCTGATAGTTACTGATTTTCTTAACCATTTCGTAAAATGCTAGATATGCTGTAGTTTTCATTGCATGATGAAAGGACTTTATACAGTGAGGAAGTGTTTCATTGATCTTTAATTGTATGATGTGTGTTTATTTTGTAGGTACCAAAGACACTGGGATTATTAAGGATGTTAAGTGGCAAGTTTTACAGTCGCCAGGGACAAGAACAGGTAATGCAGATTGGCTTAACTTAGAAAACATTTTCACCAAAGTCCACTTAAGGACAAAGTTGAGTGAACCTTGAACATGATAGATTTTCACCTGAATTTGCTCTTAACTATACACTTTGTGGGTGTATGCATTAATAAGGATTCATGAAGCTGTTCACTGAAGATTTGTGTATTTTACTATGTATGTCATTCTTATCTCAATAAGGAAAATTAAAAGAAAATTTCAAGAATGAACCTAGTCCTCTTGGGTCTGGGAATATAGCCCAACAAGTCTCCTGGAAGCATTATATATCTTTGAATCTTCTTATTTTATCTTACTTGGGAATTTTGTATCCTTGTCCATAACATATTGATTTTAAAATATTCCTTCCCTTGAATTACAGTTTTCCAGTTAGCATTCTGTTTGACCATTTCATGGAGTTTCGCTTGATCTTGCAGATGAAGAACTATATGAAAGACTAAATGCCTTGTCCTCTGCCATGCACTTTATTCTTTCTAATTTACTGTGTTGCCTCTGTTGTTCTTTCTGTGAACATATTAGTTCATGAGAGCATTACTGTTTTGAGTCAGACTTCTAAACTACAGTGGGTTCAACTATCTGCTGAACTCCTTGAGGGCAGAGATTTATGTTTGTTTTGTTCACTGCAGGTTCCCCAGAGTATAAAACAGTGCCTGGGATGTACTATGTTTTACTGAATATGTAATATTCAATAAATGTTGAGTGTTGGTAGAGCAGTGCTTACAAATTCACCTTTTATTGAGCTGAGTTTTTTTTTTTCTTCAAGCGTATGTAATAATTTAGAACATTTTGAATGCATGTGATAGAATTCATTCTTTGATTTGAATATAGCTTGTCCGTGTGAAAGGTATAATAAAATTGGAAATCATTTGTTTTTGATTGCTCTGTATAGATGATAAACAGCTGAAGAAAGTGAGACAATTTAGTCTACATACAAAGATCTGATATTTAACATTGAGAAAAGTCTCTTAGAATGGACAGTTGAAAAGTTTTATTGCAGCGTTTGAGAGAAGACAGTTCCTACCCCAAATATTGCTGCAAGTTGTAAAAGACTTTAATTAGTATTTTAAATTAACACAAGATCAAATGGACATTTGAGCTAATGATTTAATGTAAGTGAGAAGTAGAAGTTAAAATATTGTTCACATTATTTCAGTAGTATTTTGTTAGTATCACATTGCTACACAAGAGAATCAGTGAAGTAAGAGGAAAATATCTTTTAAAGAATTTTAGGGAGCAGTTTAAGATGGGAAGGGGTAAATAGGAAAATTGACAGTGAAGTTAATTAAAAGGGCCATAAATGAATTATTAATGTACAAAGACAGTTTACTGTGCAAAAATGTCCTTGTGAATCCTCTTGCGATGCTTATACCCTTTGATAATCACTTACCAAGTAATTAGTTTGCTAGACCACCTTCGAAGTTAAAACATCATAGAGTAAACTGAAGCAGGTGGTAAGAGATAGTCACCGTTTTTCTTTTCCTCACCTTTATTGAGAGATAATTGACAAATGAAATTGTAAGATAGTTAAATTGATGATTTGGTACAGGTACATATACTTTGTGAGAATATTTTCTACCACTGACTTAATTAATACATATATCACCTCACATATTTACTTTTTGTGTCTCTGTTACACTTACATCCTACCCTCAACAAATTTAATTATACAATACAGTGTTATCACCTGTAGCTATCAGTGTTATACATTAGGTCCTCAGACTTTATTCATCTTATAACTGAAAGATTATACAACTTTATCAACCTCTGCCTTTCCTCCAGTCCCCAGCCCCTGGTAGGCAAACACTATTCTATTCACTGTATTTATGATTTTGACTTACGATTTTTGACTTACGATTGTCTTTATAGATTCTGTGTGTAAGTGATACAACATAGTGTTTGCCTTTTTTTAATCTGGCTTATTTCACTTAGCAAAATGCAGTCCAGTCTCATTCATGTTTTTTTTTTTTTTGCAAATGACAGGCTTTCCTTCCTTTAAAAAAGATGAACAATACTCCATGTTGAAGAATAAAGATTAATATAATTAATTATATATTAATTTGTATATAAAATAGGGATCTGCTTTCATTCTTTTGCATGTGGCTGTCCAGTTTTTCCAGTATCATTTATTGATGAGACAGTTTTCCCCATTGTGTATTATTGGCTCCTTTGTTGTAAGTTAATGGACCATAAATGCTTGAGTTTAGTTCTGGCCTCTCTGTTCTATTCCATTGCCCTGTGTATCTGTTTCTATGCCAGCTTCATATGTGTTTAATTACTATTTGCAGTGTAATTTAAACCTGGATGTATGATGCCTCTAGTTTTGTTCTTCTTTGTCAGGATTATTTTGACTCCTTGGGTATTTGATGGTACTATACAAATTTCAGGATTATTTTCTATCTCTGTAAATAATGTCTTTGTAATTTTGACAGAGATTGCATTGAATCTGTAGATCACTTTGGGTAGTATGGACATTTTAACAGTAGTAATTTTTCCAGTCCGTGGACATGGAATTTCTTTAATTTGTGCCTTCTTCTTTCATTAGTTTTTATGGCTTTCAGTGTATATGTCTCTCACTTTCTTGTTTAAATTTATTCCTAAATATTTTACTGTTTTTCATGTTAACGTGATTGTTTTCTTAATTTCTCTTACTGATAGTTTGCTCTTACTGTATAGAAATTGTGTGTTGATTTTTTTATCTTGCAATTTTATAAACTTATTTATTCTAACAGATTTTTGATAGAGTCTTCTATATATAATATCATGTGATCTGCAAACTGAGCCAATTTTACTTCTTCCTTTCTGAATTGTATGCCTTTTAATTCTTTTTCTTGCCTAATTGCTCTGGCTTTTTTTGTACCACGTTGGATAAAAGTGCTAAGTTACATAATATTGACCAACATTCCAGCTGTTGATGATTAAAATGAGAATGGTATTCATAGTTGAGGACTGTGAAAGAAATTCACAGATATATTTTAACCAAAGTGAAAATTAGTTACATCTAAATTTTGTTGCCTTTACAACAATTTAATTTTGATGGAGAAGAGAACAAGATTGTTATTCACATAAGCTGACAAATCTTAATACAATAGGCAGGGTTTGAATGTTTGAGGTTTACTTTTTTTGTGGTGTGCAGTTGGTTGAAAAGCCATTTCCTCCTATTTCCAGAGCACACACTCCTGAATTCTCTTCTTTTCCAACCAACACACTTTCCGGTTTCTGAATACGGCAGACTCTGCTCAGGTTTCTGAGTACTGCACACTCTGCTTACAGAATTCAGCATGGATTTTGTAACTGTGGCTTTACATCTTATGTTGCAGTTACTGACAGGATAATAAATTATTTTCTGGTCCAGAAATATCCTGCATGCTGTAGACACTCAGAAAACTTTCTACAAATAAAAGCAGAGTTTATACTTCAGAAGGAAATCACCATGTTTCTAAAGTAATATAGGTGACTTATCTATCTTTGGCGGGCTACAATTCAGTTCCTACTAATAAACATGTCTTCTTACTATGCATGTTTATGGAAGTTAAACAGATAACTTGAGACTTGAAAGAAACAAACATTTAATGCGTATTTTATGTGTATGGGTGTAATGCCCGAGATTTGCTTTAAAGTCCTCCAGGGGACAGAAGTCCCCAGTGGCATTGTGATTGGGGAATGACACGTGAGAGAAGCTTGAAATGTTGATGTTTGTTTAAGATGGTTGTTGGGCCCATGGGTATTTATTATACTGCAGTTTCAGCTTTTGTGTGTGTGAGTGCAAATTTCTGCAACAAAATGCTCATGGAAGGGAGTGGTACGTTTGCAGTGTGGATGTCGTGGCATCAAAGGAAACTAAGGGCATCCAGAAAAAAAAGCCAGTGGGGACATTTCAGTGAATATATTTATTGCTTAAGTGTGCAGGAAGGATGGGAAGGGAGGGAGGGATGAAAACAAAAGGATGTTTAACGTATTCGTTCATTATTTCCCTGGTCATAATGCTGCTGTTAAGTTATTCACATTGTTCAGTGTACACTTTTTGGCTTAGTTTTTTTTTTTTACTATTGGTGTGTGTATGTGTGTTTTTATAAACTTCCTACCTGATTTCAAAGCACTTTTTAAAAGTTGATTTATTTTAATTGGAGGCTAATTACTTTACAATATTGTGGTGGTTTTTGCCATACATTGACATGAATCAGCCGTGGGTGTACATGTGTTCCTCATCCTGAACCCCTCTCCCACCGCTCTCCCTCAAAGCACTTTTAGTGGAGTTGTTTAATGGAGTTCCTACATGTTACCATACAATCAGCACCTGACTAATTGTCAGGTGCTGAAGCAATAAAGTATACTGAGGAGCATGCCTGTCACTATTAGAAAGGCTGTGGCCTAGGTAAGGGCAGTGATCGTGGTGCCCTCAGGGCACGTGGAGCTGGAGGGGAGACTTTGCATGTGGTTCAGGTCCTGCTGTTTATATAGAGTGATGATCTTGGGCAAGTGTTGTCATACTTCAGGTCTTCAGTTTCTTCATCTGTAAACTCTGAAGAGTGGGTAGAAAGTTCTTTTCATTAACACAGATCAGTGCTTCAGAGGCCCGTCTTGTGCAGCACCATGGAGCTAGTTGACATAGAGTTGTGAGAGGAAGATGCCAGGTCCTTCATCTTCTACTTGTTGGGGCTTCCCTGGTGGCTCAGATGGTAAAGAGTCTGCCTCCAGTTTTGGAGACCCAGGTTTGATCCCTGGATCAGGAGGAATTCCCTAGACAAGGAAATGGCAACCCATTCCAGTATTCTTGCCTGGAAAATCCCATGGGGCCGCAAAGAGTTGGACACGACTGAGCGACCTCACGTTCACTTTCATCTTCTACTCACTGTTCCATCTCCATCACAGAGGAAGAGATGTGGCATATGCAGATTTTTGCTAGGTGTGCTTTTGCTTGCCTTGCTTCTCCTTCTCAAGAATATGTATTTTAATCTCTTACATTTCATTATGACAATCTGGAATAGATCTGTTATATCCCATTAAAATGATTTTAGTCCTCCATGAGGGGGTAAGAGTATGCTAATCTTGTCTGTTCACTCATCTAGCCGTATCCGTCACTTCCAGAAACTGCTCTCCTTGGTTTTGATGGCCAGTGTGCCTAGCTGTTTTAGACCTGAGCATTTAAACTCTGTCTGCAGAGGCCAGGTAGATAATAATGGTGAATCAAGTCCGTTGTAAATTCTGTTTTTTTTTGGTATAGTCATTGTTACTTTTCAGTTCTGCAGCTTTCAGCCTTAATCTTGGGGCCATAATAGAAAATAATGGGGGTTTTGGCTAGCTGGAAAGCTCATGACCCTTCTAAGAGGGTAACTACTACCTAGTTCCAGCCAATTATGCCCTTTGGGCCCTGTGTTGCCAGCTTTTCTAAATGTGCAGGAGAAATATGGTTGCAGACTGCCATTTTCTGGTCTGTTTTATTTTTTGTGGGGAGACTGCCTTAGAGCTTGTTCTTAATAAATGGTTGAATGGGAAATAGGTCGTCAGTTAGTATTTCTTCAATTCTTCCAGTTCTGTTGTAGTTGATGTAGGTAACATCTCTGCTGGGGATGGTTTCTCTTGTGGTAACTGAGCAAACCTGGTGTCCTCGTGGGAAAGGACTGAGATTATGTGGACAAGTAGAACTGGGAAGGCTAGTCTTTCTCTGTGTAGCCCAGGTTTGGCCATGTAAGGTCAGTATATTACAAAGTGTCTCTATTTTGTGGCAACACTTAGATTCGTTAAATCGAATAATTTGCCAGCAGATATGAAAAATCTTACCCATCTAATGTGTTTCTTAAATTAAGGCATGCATTTTCCTCTAGTCGATCTTTCATTCCCTTTGAACCCTTCTCCCCTCCCCTGCATCTCTTTCTCTGCTTCTCATTCACAGCATGAATTTGTGGTTTGTCCATGGTGTAGAATATTCCAGGCATTGTGTTCATATAGAATCTTGTAAAAATTATGAAATTCAAGAAATGCATAATTTTGTCAACATCAACCCATAAGATACTGAGAACTCATAGTAATCTCTGTGTGATATAAAGGAATGTTTTTATAATGCTCACTTGTTTGGATTTTATGTTATATGTAAATCATAATACTATAAAGGAGATTGAAAAAACACCTTTGGGCAGGAGTCTTGTTTTTTGTTTTCTGGAGCACCTTTATAATGTTATGAAGCTGTCCTAGTCCTTAATTATGCGAGACCGCTTACAACATGGCAACCCTGAAGAACGATATTAATTTCTGGAAGTTATTTCTGTTGGCTACAAGTCCCTTGCTCTGACATTACTGTAATATAATTGTTGTCTAGGATGGGATCTTCAAGATGAGCCTCTCTCCAGATGGGACCCTCCTTGCAGCCATTCATTTCTCAGGAAAGCTAAGCATCTGGGCCATCCCGTCTCTGAAGCAGCAAGGGGAGTGGACTCAAAAAGAGCAGGTGTGTCTCTAGATTGTGATTATTCCTAGAATGATTCTCGCATGAGAGTGAGTACTGACAATACAGATTTCATTTTTGTGATATTTTATGTTTATTTAAAATGTGGCTCACAGCTATTATTTATTCTGATCATTCCTAAGCTGTCCTTTGTTTGAAATATTATCATAGTACAGATGAGGAACAGAGCAGCACTCCTTGCTGATACTGATCTGCAGAACAGGACACTGTATCCTGAGTGTCCTCTGTCCACTGAACTCTGCATGTCCCCTACCTCCTCGTTCGCCAAATACAGAATGGAGATGTTAATTTTTCAGCAAAAGTTAGCTACTATCAAAGACTCAAAAGGTTGTTTTCTTCAAAAGAGTTCCCCTTCTTTCCAGATCTTGTAGTTCCAGTAATCCTGGGCTTCCTTCAGGTTGAAGGGAGTTCTCTTTACTCCTAAGGCAGTTAGAGAAGATACAGAGAAAAATAGAACTGTTCAGCTTTTTAGTGTCTGGAAATGACAGGGTTTGAGAGGTAAACAATTGAGTTGGTTAGGAACAGATAGAATCAACATCTATTGTAATCTAAAATCAGCACGGGCAGGTGAGGTCTGCTTGTCTAATGCCATGTGTTGTGATAGAATATCTTCATATTTAAGAAAAATGCTTTCAGGTGCATGCAGCTTATGTTATAAACAGTTTAATCCTCTGAGGATCATTTTGTATGTCAGCCCTGTGAGAGTGTTGATTCTCCTTCCCTCATATCTGCATGCCCCTTTCCTGGAGGAATATCCGGCTATCAGCTTTGGTGATAGTTTTGTGATTCTGGATAGAAATATATCCCCTGGAAGATATGAACAGATCAAGGTCTTTCTATTAGCATTCTTTTGAATTTTATTTCATCAGAATGCACCATTGAAAGAATTCTTAATGAGCAAACAGCATTTTGTATTTCTCAGACTAGAGGAAAAGAGAAAGGGTCTCTACATTTTCATACTCTTTCACAGACTTTGTTTTTGCTGTTTTTTTCTCTTAGAAACAATTTTAGGAAGATTTTTTTCCCTCCCTAATTCCTCATTGTGTTGAATTTAATTTGATCTCCACATCTCAGCCACTCACACTCACTAAATCTAAATTTGCTCTAAATAGAAGAGATCTTCCTCAGTTTTCAACCTCAGTAACCAAATACAGGGACATTCTTTGTGTCTCTTGTGAAATGAGAGCTAAGTTGACTTGTATCTTCTCTCTAGAAGTGAAGTGGATCAGCTCCTAAAACTTTGTTTAATATGTTCAGCTGGGCTTATCAGATAATTGATCCAGAAGGTACCATGCATTTTTCATGGTTATCAATGTACAGTGATGAAATATTTACCTTTCATTATTGGAATAGACCCTGAGGTTCTATTTTATGTGGGAAATTTTACATTTGGGCAAACTTTTTCTTTAAAGGTGAACACTGATTATTAAAGTCGTTTATAATAGAAGCATTGATCGAGTTCTGAAGCACACTTCATATTTCATCTTTTGAGTATCCTGGAATGTCATACATATTGAATAAGCACTATTTTAAAAAAATTCATTAGTATGCTCTTTTTTAAAAAAAATTCTGGATACTTTTTTTGCTTGCAAAGATCAGTTGCATCTGTTGTAGTCTTTATTGGCACACGTTTGAATTTTTAACTGGCTAGACATTTTAATCCTTATTTGCCAATCAATTTCATTATAATTTATTATATTTCAGCTCATGAATGTTAGTCATTAATTTTTTATAATGATTCTCTTAAAAACACAAAAATTGTTTAAGAATCTTAACTCAGGAGTGAGTAAATTTAAATATCTCAGTGGTTTGGAATAGGTCATCATAAAAGTAATGTGAAAAGAAACGAAGGGACTTCAGAAATGGCCACAGGGATCCACGGGAGGGGTGAGTTCAGGCCAGGAATTCGCCTGTGGTGTTGTCTTAGGGAGAGTCTTTTGAACAGAAATACCCCGAGAGTTTAGAAGGCAGTTCGTCAGGAATTACTGAAGCCCGGTGTTTGTGTCGTACCTCTGAGTTTCCACCTCACCCCTATAGCTCTGATTCAGTGCTCCTCATACAGCCTGTAGATAAGACAGTACAATGATATGGATCCTCAAGCTAGGTGTACCTTTTTATTATAATTTACACATTTTGGGGTCTTATGTATCAGTTTCTTTTTATTTGCTTGGTATAAATTAACTCCTTTGAATGCCTGAGTAAACTGGAAGAAAGAGGATTTAGGACTCACAAAACTGAAAACCATGGACCCTAGTTGCCATCACCAGGGACATTTTCAAGTAGTGGGGTCCTTTGCTGAGGGGTCCGTGCCTTAGTGAAGTCCCTGGACCTGATCCTACTTTTGGTGCCATTCTCGCTGCTGCTCAGCACATCCTCATTCCAGAGTGCTGCCCCTCACAGGCTGGGGGCTGCCAGCACCTCCCTTGACTGCTGCTGCTCAGCACCTGGAAAGACTCTAGCTGAACAGAACTGAATCTGCCCTCTGAGACCCCTGCCAGTGCTAGCTTCACAATAAATTCTTGTGCAAAGTTGAGAACAGGGAGGGCATTTAACCTTATCTATTCTGAGCTTATGGTTGGAATACTGCACAGGCTCCTCCATTTACCTGTCATCTTTTTTCATCTGGTCATTATGCTGTTTACACCTGCTCCCTGAACCCGCCTCTCCTGCTCCCTGTTTTTGTCTAACCCTTTTCTATTTTACTTGCGGAAACTTCATTCCATCAATAAACAAGTTGCTTGGCGGCTTCAGCATTTTTACAGAGCATTCTGAAAAAAATGTATCAGGTTTACAGAACTCAGTAGGATTGAGGTGCAGGTATGTAATAGTCTTGTGGCTTTTATAAAATTAATTATATATATTAAATAATAACCTCTATTTACTGAGCACTTGCTTTGCCTTAGGGTTTTTCAGCAAGTAGGCAGTAGACCTGAGGTTTGGTTTCATGGCCCTTTGGCTCTGATGTCCATGCTCTTTCCATGACCATGTGAGAAAATAAATATATTTTTGAAAAAGTCGGAAAAACCCTGTTGGTTAAGCTTTTTATCAGGCTTTATTTATTTGATCTTTAAAAGAAGAGAGACAAATTCTTTTTCTCAGTGCACTTAATACAAATTTCTTCAGCCCTCTCAGATATGTTGAACTCTAGAGCTGTTAATAGTTAGTGTGTACCAGATACTAGAATAAGTAATTGAGAAAGCCTCTCGCTGATAAACCCTTAACTTTATGATGGATATCTGTATTACTTCTGATGTGATGACATGAGGTGAGAGTGTTAACTGTTCAGCAAAAGGAGTTTGAACAATCATACCATGTTTGAGTCTTTCACCTGTATCCGGGGGATTAATTGCATTGGGTATTGGACATTTTAGATTTGGACTTGAATGTCTGGAGAGAGTCACTAAAATCTAGTGTACTAGTCAGATAACAGAGAACAAGCTAGTGGTTACCAGTAGAGAGAGGGAAGAGGAGAGCAGTAAGATATGGGTAGGGGATTAAGGGGTACAAACTGTAGGTATAAAATAAGCTGCAAGAATATATTGTACAGCACAGGAAATATAGCCAATATTTTATCATAACTATAAATGGAGTCTAACCCATAAAATTTTTGAATTACTGTGTTGTACACCTGTAACTTAATGTAATACTGTACATAAGCTATACTTAAAGTAAAAAAATGTCAAATAGTGCAGTCAGTAAATGTAGTAAAACTTGAATGTAACAGTATAATAGAGTAGTTGTTGTTTATAATATTATCATAAAATAATAAAGTTCAAGTATTTGAATCTGTACTGAGTCCTAGAGTAGAAAATGTAATAAATCACAGTCCTTTGCCCTTAAGACATTCATAGTCTTGCAAGGGAAATTATTAACAAATTAAGAAAATAATGTGTTAGTATTTTGCTTCTGTTGGTGGTGTTGGCGGGGGATTGTTGGGAGTAAATGGTGTTTGTATAGTAAAGCTTGGCTGTCAACAGCAATTTTATTGCTTTTGTTTACTTCACAATCTTATTAATCAGAACATGCTTTTAGCTCATTTTAAGAGATGGGAATAGTGCTGAAGAAAGTTAATTTAGATTGCTAAATGTTATGTTCCATTTTGATCAGGTCCTCTGACTTCATAGGTCATGCCTGCCCCCCTGCCACCCCCCACAGACTCTTCTTACAACATTTACATGTAGAAATCCTGACTTTAAGAGGGGAAGTTGGGTACTAGCTAAGATGTTAATGGGAAACAAGGAGAGACAACTCATGTGGTTTATATGAATGGCACCTGGAGTTGTCTGCTTCATTATGTAGAGATAACTGGGAATGTGAAAATGCTAATAAGCAAGAGGTATAGTGTAACTTCTCTGGTGGCTCACACAGTAAAGAATCTGCCTGCAATGTAGGAGACCCAGGTTCAGTCCCTGGGTTGGGAAGATCCCTTGGAGAAAGGAATGGCTACTTGTTACAGTATTCTTGCCTGGGGAATTCTATGGACCAAAGAGCCTGGCAGGCTACAGTCCATGGAGGCGCAGAGTTGGCCATGACTGAGCAACTAATACTTTCACTCTTTGACTTTTTCATACTGTCACTTACCAAATATGTGGTGTCATTTTGTATATTCATCCCTGGCTGAAAATATTGAAAACCCCTTAAACAACTGAAAAACACTCCAAAAGCTGTTCTTTTTTCATTTGTCCAGCGATAGTTGAGTGACCTTGGGCCAGGTTAGGGCAGACTTTGGATTTCTTTGTGGCTTCTCTGGGAAACAAATGGACAGCCAATTAGTTTAAAATGGTGCATATAATGTATGGAGACTTAGTGTATATAGGATATGGGGACTTATACTAAAGTATAAGACTATAGTATACTGTTTACCTATAGTATACTAAGGTATATATACTTATAAGTACTATATACTTAAATATGTACTATATATACACTTATATATGTATTAGTTCAGTTCAGGCACTCAGTCATGCCCGATTCTTTGCGACCCCATGGACTGCAGCACGCCAGGCTTGTCTGTCCATCACCAACTCCTGGAGCTTGCTCAAACTCATGTCTGATGACTCAATGATGCCATCCAACCATCTCATCCTCTGTCGTCCCCTTCTCCTCCTGCCTTCAATCTTTCCTGGCATCAGGGTCTTTTCCAATGAGTCATTTCTTTGTATCAGGTGGCCAATGTATACTATAGTATATAAGACCTTCTATACTAAATAGTGTATATAGTATATAAGACCTTATATACTAAATAGTGTATATAGTATATAGGGACTTAAGACTTCACCTTCTAATACAGGGGGTGTGGGTTCAATTCTCTGGTTGGGGAGCTAAGATTCCGCGTGTCTCACAGCCAAAAAACCAAAACATAAAATAGCAGTATTGTAACAAGTTCAATAAAGACTTTAAAAATGGTCCACATCAGTTCAGTTCACTTCAGTTCAGTGGCTCAGTCGTGTCTGACTCTTTGCGACCCCATGAACTACAGCACGCCAGGCTTCCCTGTCCATCACCAACTCCTGGAGTTCACTCAGACTCACGTCCATCGAGTCGGTGATGCCATCCAGCCATCTCATCCTCTGTCATCCCCTTCTCTTCCTGCCCCCAATCCCTTCCAGCATCAAAGTCTTTTCCAATGAGTCAACTCTTCTCATGAGGTGGCCAAAGTACTGGAGTTTCAGCCTTAGCGTCATTCCTTCCAAAGAACACCCGGGACTGATCTCCTTTAGAATGGACTGGTTGGATCTCCCTGCAGTCCAAGGGACTCAAGAATCTTCTCCAACACCACAGTTCAAAAGCATCAGTTCTTCGGTGCTCAGCCTTCTTCACAGTCCAACTCTCACATCCATACATGACTGCTGGAAAAACCATAGCCTTGACTAGACGGACCCTTGTTGGCAAAGTAATATCTCTGCTTTTTAATATGCTATCTAGGTTGGTCATAACTTTCTTTCCAAGGAGTAAGCATCTTTTAATTTCATGGCTGCAGTCACCATCTGCAGTGATTTTGGAGCCCCCCAAAATAAAGTCTGACACTGTTTCTACTGTTTCGCCATCTATTTCCCATGAAGTGATGGGACCAGATGCCATGATCTTCATTTTCTGAATGTTGAGCTTTAAGCCAACTTTTTCACTCTCCTCTTTCACTTTCATCAAGAGGCTTTTTAGTTCTTCTTCACTTTCTGCCATAAGGGTGGTGCCATCTGCGTATCTGAGGTTATTGATATTTCTCCCGGCAATCTTGATTCCAGCTTATGCTTCTTCCAGCCAAGTGTTTCTCATGATGTACTCTGCATATAAGTTAAATAAGCAGGGTAACAATATACAGCCTTGACGTACTCCTTTTCCTATTTGGAACCAGTCTGTTGTTCCATGTCCAGTTCTAACTGTTGCTTCCTGACCTGCATATAGGTTTCTCAAGAGGCAGGTCAGGTGGTCTGGTATTCCCATCTCTTTTAGAATTTTCCATAGAGAGTATGTGCGTGCTAAGTTGCTTCAGTCATGTTTGATTGTCACTCTTTGGGACTCCATGGACTGTAGCCCGCCAGGCTCCTCTGTCCATGGGAGATTTTCCAGGCAAGAATACTAGAGTGGGTTACCATGCCCTCCTTCAGGGGATCTTCCTGACTCAGGGATTGAGTCTCCTGTGTCTCTTGCGTTGGCAGGCAGGTTCTTTACCTCTAGCACCACCTGGGAATCCCATGTAGTATATCCTATGTAGTATAGTCAGCTTACAGCTTTATCTTGAATGTTGGCCTGAGGAAAAAAAAATTAATGTTTCTCTTGCCTGATATGGACTTAAAGTCTTTTACCAAATTGTGAATTTAGCTTGTCTGGGCCTTACTTCAAGCAATACAGTACCCTATTAGTTTTCATAATATTATCCTTTGTTTGAATGAGTGTTTTCTCTGTAAAATCTAATGATTAAAGATAGTTTGGAAGCGTCTATTCTGATTTACTTCTATCCAGTTTTCAGTTGATTAAATACTTTGGCTTTCATTGTCAATATGAAAATCCATCTGGCTAGAAATCTGTATTAAGTTTTGTTCATGTTTGGAATATATAGTAAAATTGCCAAAGTGATTTTCATTTCCAACATTTCCCATATGTTATGTTTATATGTTTACGTCTCATTTTTGGCCTTAATTTTTCTCTGAAGTTTTATTACTTGCTTATTTGTGCTTCCTTAGATGTAGTAGACACAAGACTTACCATTTCCATTTGATTTTATTTTCTCTTTGACACGTAGTAGGTGCTGGAGTAATTTTGTGAAGGGGATGAATCAGTGAAGGATAAGTGGGAAGGTGATAGTTCTTGTGATTAATCGGGATCTTATCCACAGCTGTTTTCACAGCTTCACTAGACTGTCAGTTCTTTGAGAAGAGACACTGAACACACATTTCTTCCCTGAGATCTAACAGAGGGCTTGGCGTGTTAAATACTGATAAATGTTTGTGGAATGAATAAGCATTTAAAGGTTACTTTCATACTATTGATGACAGGGTCTTTGTTATGTTTAGCTTCAAGCCATTAAAAAAGAAGTCAACACATAAAATCCTTAAATCTGAGAAGATAGATTTAAGCCTAATGCATTAGCCATAATAGCCTTTCTGTACAAAATCTATAACTGTATTCTTGGGGCATCCTCCTAGGCTGTTTTCAGATATATGGTAGCATGTCATACAGGGAAGAGTGATATGGAGGTTATTTCTCAGAATGTATCAACACAGTACTGGGAGTGAATGCCAACTCTGTACTTTTATAGAGGTCTTGGGAACTTGGTGATCCTAGCCTCAAAGCAACAGCCTCCAGAGTTTGTGTCAGATGCTGTAAAGCAGAGCCAGACCATGGTTCTCACAGATAAAGTCCTTGGGGTTCTAGGGTGGTAAGTTTGGGCCAGTTTGAATAGTACAAGGGGAGCAAGGGAATGTCCGCTTAGAAAGTGGTGAGGGACAAGCCATCAGGATAATGGTCTGGCAGGTTACCTCTGCCTGAGGCAGAGTTAAGTTTGGGATTTTGTTTGCTCTCCTTTCTTAAATATACTGTACAGATAATTCTATCAAACTCCCACATATTGTAAAGTTGAATGCTTAGTTCAGACATGTAGACTGAATTGCTATGTACTCCTAAGATAAAGATAAAGTTAGACATATACCTCAAAGAATTTAAAACAGGTACTCAGACACAGTACATTTGCATACCTGTTCACAGCAGCCACAAGCTGGAAATAAGCCCAATCTCTGTTAATAGAAGGATGAACGAACAGATCGTGGTATATACTTGTGATAGAATATTATGCAACCATAAAAAGGAATGAATGTGACATCTTAGGTCATTCTTGGGAACATTATTATAATTGAAAGAAGCCAGACAAACAAGGTTACCTATTGTTTGAACCCATTTATACAAAATATCCAGAACAGGTAAATCCGCAGAATCAGGGGGCACCTTGCTGATGGCTGGGGAGAAGGGAAAAGCGAAGTAAAGGTGCAGTGACTAAGCGGTTTTATTTTGAAGTGATAAAAAGGTTTTGGAACTAGATGGAGGTGGCAGAACACTGTGACTGTACTAAATAGCACTAAATTATTCATTTAAAAATGGTTGATTTTATGTTTTATTCGTATCAACTCAATGAAAAAATGATCTTGTTAATCCTCTTCTCCCCACAAACCCCCCAAACAAAAAGAATGCGTAGAATTACAATAAGATGCCCTGTTGTTTTGTACTTTGACCTTTTGTTCTTTTTTCTGAATAAGGCTCGTATTTCCCTGCCTGTGTCCTCTGCATGTTGTGTTCTCTGACTGGAGTGTTGTCCTCCGTCCATTTTCCACATCCAAGTCTTATCCAGCTAGCAGTGTATACAGCAGCATCAGGCTTTCTTTGTTCCTCTTCAACCCCCTTTATCTTTCTCAGTGTACGTGTGCGTGCTCAGTTGTGTCTGACTCTTTTCGAACTCTTGCCACCCACCCTTCCCCCCATGGACTGTAGTCCACCAGGCTCCTTTGTCCACGGAATACTGAAGTGGGTTGCCATTCGCTTCTCCAGGGGATCTTCCCAACCCAGGGACTGAACCCGTGTCTTGCCTCTCCCACAGCGGCAGGTGGATTCTTTACCCTTGCACCACCTGGGAAGCCCTTATCTTCCTGAAGCCTATATCCAAAATCATCTCTTCATCCTAGGACCCCTAGCACTCTTCTTATCTGTAGGTCTTTTTTGGGGCAGTTACCAAATTTGACTTTGGGTTATAGTTATTTATACCCATTGCTTAGTTATATCCTTGAGTATGGGGCCTGTAATGCCTGATTTTTTTCTTTTTTCTTTCACGGTGTAAGCACGCAGTGTTCATTGGCTAAATATCAGAAGAAACCACACTTTTGAGGAGGTGTGGGAATATTTGTACTGTGCCAACTTAATTTTTCTATAGCTTAGCCATCCTAGTTAGAACTCAGTGATCCAAAAGACTGATGGGTTCATTCCCTCATTCAGCATTTAGCTGCTGTGACAGGTGGGCCCTGACCGATGGTAGGAGTAAAAGGACCACAGACAGAGACCTGGAGGCAGGGGAAGAGCTCTTCACCTTGTTTTTACAATGGGTTTCACCAGAGGAGACACCTGTTGTTTAAACAATTCCCGTGGAGCAGCCTGGTCCCAGAGTGTGGAGCTTGGCTCTGTCGACGCTTATACTACTCGTTCATGTCCTCTGGCTCATCTCTGAATTCTGAAGGAATTGAAAGTTTCTTTGAGTTCTGAAAATATTGCTGCCAACGAGATGACTTCTCACAAGAGTTCTTGTTAAATTTCTCTGTAATCTGTACATCTTTTAATTTACCCAAAGCTGAATCATAATTATTGTTATTTGTGGGGCTTAAAGTTTGGAAGTGTTGCTCCACACTGCCCTTGTGTCCTCTAGAATGTAAGTGGGAGGCTCCCATGGCATTACATAAACAGATGCTGGTGGGCACCTATGCTGTCGTGGAGGTGCAGCTGCCGATTGGGAGGCATTGAAAGCTTCTAAGGTGCCTTATAAATGGTCAGATATTCTTTTCTGTGGTACATACCTTATTTTGATTCTTTGAAAATTAATCTTTTTTTTTAATTAGTAATCTAGGACAATCCATTTCTTTCCCTAGTATATGAGTAGCCTTATATGATAACTTTTTATTTTTTCTGATAAAGAATTACATCTTCTGTTCTCAGGGACTACTCATAGTGACTTGTCACAGTAGTGGAGAGCAGAAAGTACTCTCGGGCTGTGGAAAAAAATGCCAGTTTCAATACTGTAACGTATTCAGTTCAGTTCAGTTGCTCAGTCGTGTCCGACTCTTTGCGACCCCATGAATTGCAGCACGCCAGGCCTCTCTGTCCATCACCATCTCCCAGAGTTCACTCAGACTCACGTTCATCGAGTCCGTGATGCCATCCAGCCATCTCATCCTCTGTCGTCCCCTTCTCCTCCTGCCACCAATCCTTCCCAGCATCAGAGTCTTTTCCATTAAGTCAACTCTTCACATGAGGTGGCCAAAGTACTGGAATTTCAGCTTTAGGATCATTCCTTCCAAAGAAATCCCAGGGCTGATCTCCTTTAGAATGGACTGGTTGGATCTCCCTGCAGTCCAAGGGACTCTCAAGAATCTTCTCCAACACCACAGATCAAAAGCATCAATTCTTCAGCGCTCGGCCTTCTTCACAGTCCAACTCTCACATCCATACATGACCACAGGAAAAACCATTGCCTTGACTAGCCGGACCTTAGTCGGCAAAGTAATGTCTCTGCTTTTGAATATACTATCTAGGTTGGTCATAACTTTTCTTCCAAGGAGTAAGCGGCTTTTAATTTCATGGCTGCAGTCACCATCTACAGTGATTTTGGAGGGCCTCCCCCCACCAAAAAAAAAGTCTGACACTGTTTCCACTGTTTCCCCATCTATTTCCCATGAAGTGATGGGACCGGATGCCATGATCTTCATTTTCTGAATGTTGAGCTTTAAGCCAACTTTTTCGCTCTCCTCTTTCACTTTCATCAAGAGGCTTTTTAGTTCCTCTTCACTTTCTGCCATAAGGGTGGTGTCATCTGCATATCTGAGGTTATTGATATTTCTCTCAGCAATGTTGATTCCAGCTTGTGTTTCTTCCAGTCCAGCATTTCTCATGATGTACTCTGCATGTAAGTTAAATAAGCAGGGTGACAATATACAGCCTTGACGGACTCCTTTTCCTATTTGGAACCAGTCTGTTGTTCCATGTCCAGTTCTAACTGTTGCTTCCTGACCTGCATACAGATTTCTCAAGAGGCAGGTCAGGTGGTCTGGTATTCCCATCTCTTTCAGAATTTTCCACAGTTGATTGTGATCCACACAATCAAAGGCTTTGGCATAGTCAATAAAGCAGAAATAGNTGAGTTTTCCAAATTTTCTGGCATATTGAGTGCAGCACTTTCACAGCATCATCTTTCAGGATTTCAAAGAGCTCAGGTGGAATTTCATCACTTCCACTAGCTTTGTTTGTAGTGATGCTTTCTAAGGCCCACTCGACTTCACATTCCAAGATGTCTGGCTCTAGATTAGTGATCACATCATCATGATTATCTGGGTCGTTAAGATATTTTTTGTACAGTTCTTCCGTGTATTCTTGCCACCTCTTCTGATAATTTGGTAATAAAGCATGCATGCTTATTCTCTTGCCTTAGATTAAAAAGCATATACTGACATAAGGAGAGGCTCACTTTTTTTTAGGCTTAAGATTTCAGATAACCCCCAGCTGATATTTTGTTGTCCGCCCCCTCCCCCCCATACAATTGTGATTCTGGAGGTTATGGAATTAACAGCGGCCCTGGGAAATGTCAGACAGTGGCTTAATCTTGGTTGTTTTGTTATGTTTGAGAGAGAGTGATGTGTCCTGATGTTCACAGAAGTGGGCAGGACATTTTGTTGCCATGAGGTTAGACAGTGCATGTATTGAATTTGAGGATTGCCTGGTTATATATATATAGTTTTGATTTAGTAGATATTCAGTCATAGAAAGTTGGAAGTGGGGTTAACACGAAAGTTGTGGGGTCCAACCTCAGAGCTGTGGGAGCTGAGGCCTGAAGGGTTGCTCAGGTTATGAGCAGGGTGGCGTTTCCATCCAGGGCAGTGTTTTATTCACAACAGCATAGCTCTTCTCCTCCCAGCATGCGTGTGTCTGTGTGTCTGGGTGCACGCACAGAATCGTTAGTGTAGTCTCCTTTCATGTGTATGAATTATATTCCTGCTGTCGTTGTTCTGATGCTATTTCCTTCATTAAATGGAATCACAGTACTTGCATATGCGCATCCTCAGTGTACAAACAACTGCTGTTCAAGATCTTGGAAAGAGATTTCAACTAGGTGTCACTAAAGATCAAAGGAAAGCACCATTTCTGTTTTCTGTTAAAACAGTCCAAAGTTCTTGATGATGTTCTTATGATTTTCTTACCTGTTGAACAAAGACTTAATGTGCCTCTGTTTCAAATTCAGCCAGGCTACGATGACCTTAATCCTGATTGGAGACTCTCTACTGAGAAGAGAAAAAAAATCAAAGGTGAGTTGTATGATGTATGATAATTAAAACCTTAAGAGACTCTTCATCTTTAGTAAAGGTACATATGATAAAGAATATGTAGGGCAAGGAAAACTCTTTTTTTCTTTCTACTATTCCGGGTTCTCTGGCTGGGACCTTATAAACTGGGGTTGACAAAAGATAGATTAATACGAGAAATCAGCAGGAGTTTGTTAGTGTGTACTTTGAGTTGATACATGGAGTAACTCAGAGGGTTGATTAGAAATTGGGCTTATATAGCATCAAAGAAACAGTTTCTAGAGAAGTGTGACGACAAAGGAAAAGTAGTTGGGATTTCTCAGTTTAATTCAGTTGCTCACTCGTGTCTGACTCTTGGCGACCCCATGGACTGCAGCACTTCCCTGTCCACCACTAACTCCTGGAGCTTGTTCAGACTCATGTCCATTAAGTTGGTGATGCCATCCAGCCATCTCATCCTCTGTCATCCCCTTCTCCTCCCGCCTGCAATTTTTCCCAGCATCAGGGTCTTTTCAGATGAGTCAGTTCTTCACATCAGGTGGCCAAAGGATTGGAGTTTCAGCTTCAACATCAGTGCTTCCAATGTGCTAACCAGGCCTGACCCTGTTTAGCTTCCAAGATCAGACAAAATCGGGAGTGTGCAGGGCGGTGTGGCTGTAGACTGGAGTTTCTAGGAGTGGCAAATATGTGGGGAAAGTAATGGGATATAAGCACTAGTTTGTGATGTAGATTCCTTTGGTGCTGTCTCTGGCCTCATAAGAGTTGAAATTTGTCTCTGGTCGTGAATTCTTGTTCCTCCTGGCAGAGAGTGAGAGAACAACTTTGTGCGCTTATGTCCTCTGTTGTTGGTGTTTAGTCGCGGAGTCGTGTCCAGCTGTCACCCCATGGACTGTAGCTGGCCAGACTCCTCCGTCCATGGGGTTTTCCAGGCAAGAATACTGCAGTGGGGTGCCATTTCCTCCTTCAGCGGAGGTTCCAGACCCAGGAACTGAACCCATGTCTCCTGCATTGGCAGGCGGATTCTTTACCACTGAACCATCAGGAAAACCAAAATTTATGTTCTACTTTTAGGCAAATAGAAGACAGAGAGCTTTTCTTGTATCTGCTTCTTATTCCTTGCCTCCAGCCCCAAATAATCCTTATGCCAAAGTGGCATATTTTGGGGTGGCATATTCTGCCACCCTGCATATAAAAGTCTCTAGATAATTCCGCTTCACTTTGGAAGGAATACTAAGATTTTGTAGAATGGGGACAAGACAACAGATCCAACTTTCTGCTATGCAGGTGTTAATATTTCATATTTTCCCAAGGCCATGTTAGAGCTGTGTCAGGCAGCATGAAGACGGCAAGTTCACAGGTCATATGTGTGATCCTTTGTAAATAATTGTGCAGGAGATCGTAGAAAGGGATTTCTCAAAGGGGAAACTGAGCAGTTATCACTGGGGCTCGGCTGAGCATGTGGTAGGTAATGAGAGATTGGAGGAATTTTTTTTTTCATATATTTCCCATGTCTAAATTATTATTATTTTTTTAGTAATAAGCATATATTACTTTTATAAATAAATAAAGCCTGCATTATTTACAGTTAATTAGATGGCAATGGAACCCCACTCCAGTACTCTTGGCTGGAAAATCCCATGGATAGAGGAGCCTGGTGGGCTGCAGTCCATGGGGTCGCTAAGAGTCGGACACAACTGAGCTACTTCACTTTCACTTTTCACTTTCATGCACTGGAGAAGGAAATGGCAACCCACTCCAGTGTTGTTGCCTAGACAATCCCAGGGACAGGGGAGCCTGGTGGGCTGCTGTCTATGGAGTCGCACAGAGTTGGACACAAGTGAAGCGACCTAGCAGCAGCAGCAGCAACAGCAGCGATTATTTAATTGGTAGATGAAAACTAAAAACAGAAATTTTAAAATTAAAAGTTTGACTAATCAGTTTTTTTTTTTTCCTGGTGAAACTCCCCTAGTTCAATACTTGTGAATTTTTAAGTGTCTCCTATAAAATGAATCATAGTTACCAGGCTTCAAAATCTTTATTAAATTATGCTTCTAATTACATTTAAATAGCTTAAAAGTATTGATTCATTTATATCATCTGTCATGTTCATATATTCACTTTTGTTAAATAATCATCCAAAATACTCATTTAGAAAAACATTTTTGTCAAAGCAGAAGACTGACAACACATTTAAATGATTTGCTCTTTTTCATCCCCCTTTACATTAAGCTAAAAGCTGAGGAACATTGATTTTCATGTTTTCTTGGAATTCCTTATTTATATAGATTGCTTTAGGCTTAAATAGGAAGATGTTGAGTTATTATAGTTTTTGTTTTTTAATTAAAGCAATGGATTATTCTAATAGAGTTAATTTCCTATTTTATTTTTCGCTTGGCTGTGCTTCATGACTTCTGGGATCTTTGTTCCCCAACCAGAGATCAAACCCAGGTCAAGGCAGTGAAGGCACTTGGTTCTAACCACTGGGCAGCCAGGGAATTCCACTAACCTATTTTGCTCAAATGTTTACATATATTTTAAAGTTTATGGTTTACCGTTTTATGTATTACCTTTCAGCCTCATTAGTTTGTCAGTGGAACAAGTACGGTATGAAAAGGGCAATAAAATTAGAATAAATATCATGCTGTTTCCTTTTGAATGCCTCAGTTTGGTGAACCGCAATTCATTTTTATCTTCCCCCACCCCACCCATTTCTTTACTGGTCTTGAATGTGTTTTCCTCTTTCTAAAAAGCTATGGGTGTGTGTGCTCAGTCGCTCAGTCGTGTCCGACTCTTTGCGGGCCCCATGGACTATAGCCCACCAGGCTCCTTTGCCTGTGGAATTTTCCAGGCATGAATACTGCAGTGGGTTGCTGTGTACTTCTTTAGGGGAACTTCCTGACCCAGGGGTCGAACCCACGTCTCTTATGTCTCCTGCATTGGTAGGCAGATTCTTTATCACTAGTGCCACCCGGGAAGCTCCAGCTGCAAAGGTAGGGGAGAAAAATTCTTTTTCCTTCTATCCGACTAGATTCTGAAATCAACCAAGACCCAGTAAAGTGAACTAACAAAGAACCGATTAATAAGGAAAAAAGCATGCACTTTTACTTACTATGGTTTAGGGACATGGGCGCCTTCACAAGGAAATGAAGACCCGAGGAAGTTAAACCTGATCAGTGTTACACTAGGTTGGGTGAAGAGTGGAAAGGTGTGGAAAACCTTGACAGGACACAGGGTCTGAGCTCAGGATAGTCAAGTGGGAGAGACTTAGCAGCTCACCTGTCTGTTTTTCCCTGCCTTCCCTCTGTCTTTAGAGATAAAGATGCACCTTTCCTCTAGGTGTAGAGAGGGCACCTCCCACATGAAGATCTTAAGACCTGCTCCAGAGGAAGGTCGGCATCCTTCCTTAATCCTGCCATTTATCAGTTTATCTTTTATTTATCTTTTGCATGTTGAAAATGGTGATATGTCTGTGAATGTTTTTCATTTTTTGAGCAGAAAGACCTTGATATAGAACTTTGGACTTTGGCAAATCGCTGGCATTCAGATTTTTGTTAAATAAATTACCGCTTTGTATCTTATACTTGAACTTCCCAGGTGGCTCAGTGGTGAAGAATCTCCTGCAGTGCAGGAGACGTGGGTTTGATCCCTGGCTTGGGAAGATTACCCTGCAGGAGGAAATGGTAACCACACCAATATTCTTGCCTAGAAAATCCCATGGACAGAGGGGCCTGGTGGGCTATAGTCCATGGTGGTCACAAAGGGGTTGGACATGACTCAGAGATTAAACAGCAGTCTTAAATTTGAGTCAAAATCTGAGTGATGACTCACATTTTATTCTTATTATTTGTTATACCTTTAGGGCTCAAATAGGTTTTTAAAATTGATTATTGGATTAAGTGTGTTGTATGTAACCCACATTGATTGATGGATTTCTGTTCATTTACTTTCCCTCCGTTAGATAAGGAGGCCTTTTACCCACTGATAGATGTGAATTGGTGGGTGGACAGCGCAGTGATTTTGGCTCGCTGCTCTGGTGCTTTGACTGTTTCATCAGTGAAAACTTTGAAAAATTTACTGGGAAAATCATGTGAGTGGTTTGAACCGTCACCTCATGTCACTGCTACCCATGATGGAGGATTTTTAAGTTTGGAGGTAATTCTTTCCTTTTTAAAGCAACAAGTGTGTTTGAGAGTCGTTGGGAAGATCCTCTGGAGAAGGGCATGGCAACCCACTCCAGTATTCTTGCCTGGAGAATCCCATAGACAGAGAAGCCTGGCGGGCTGCAGTCTGTGGGATTGCAAAGAGTCAGACGCGACCGAGTGACTGACCCTACTCACTACTACTGCGCATTACACCAGAAATTTAAATGTCTAATTGTTAATTTTGATTATTCCATTATTTAATCTTACTTTTTAAAACTAAAAGTTTATTATTGGAATCAGAGCTTGAGTGCAGTATAAAAAATCTGCTGTTTAGTCAGTTTAAAAGATTGCATTTGTATAAGAAAGAAAAACATTTTTAGTCATTTTGTTTTCTATAAAGCACTTTTCCCTAATGGACGTGATGGACACCCCACCCCCCAGATTAGTTATTTAAAAACATAAATAATATTACTGCCAAAGAAATACAGTCTTTAACCTATTTCTGTGAAATATGACAACTTAAAACTTTCGGTTCTGTTAAAAAAATACTTGTTTATTGTGTCAAAAAAATTTGAGATGAGTGTAGTATTTTAAAGTTATGTTTTGGTCATTTAAAATTCTNAACTTTTGGTTCTGTTAAAAAAATACTTGTTTATTGTGTCAAAAAAATTTGAGATGAGTGTAGTATTTTAAAGTTATGTTTTGGTCATTTAAAATTCTTATTTTATTTCCAAGTTAATGACCTTCAATAGTTTTCACTTCAATGCAGTTTGACAATTTTTTTTTTACTCGTAAGTTTGGTACTGATTCTCAAGATGTCTTTAAAGAAAATCATGTTTTAAAATCCAAGTCAACTCTGTTAAGTTTGGAATGAAAGTTATCTTTAGCAGGCAGCCTTCAGACTCAGAACTTTGTGCAGCTTCAGACATTGTTTAAAAGTTGGGCAGAGGGGTAGCTATTCTTGGTAGAGCAAATAAATACCTTCATGTTCGTTTGCTAAATGTATTGAAACACATCATCTTTTCACAGCAGGTACAAAAATATCAAAAGGAAAGAAATTAACATTCTCCTTTATTTCCCTAAAATAATTACCAAGCATATATTGTACCAGACCATATTAATAATCTATTATTAAAGCAAGCTTTAGTTTTAGAGATTTGGAACCAGTGACTTGCGTGCATATTTCTGGAGTTGCTGATGTGTATAGAGTTTGTTTTTGGGTTCCTTTGAATTTCATGCTTAGTCTCCACACCACTGATGTAATGCATCAAACCAGAGTAGAATTAAAATGCTTTTTCTATTAGTTCTAAAATCTTGTGTTTAGTTCCTCACTGTTCATTTAACATCTCCTTTTTCAATTCAGTGCGAGATTAAACTTGCCCCCAAACGATCTCGTTTGGAGACAAGGGCGGGAGAAGATGACGAAGAAGAGGATTCGGATTCTGATCAGGAAATCTCTGCCAAGACTCGCTACTTTGGCTATATAAAACAGGGCCTGTACTTAGTGACAGAGATGGAACGGTTTGCACCGCCCCGGAAACGCCCGCGAACCATTACTAAAACATACCGCCTGGTGAGCCTGCGGTCCACGACCCCAGAGGAGCTCTACCAGAGGAAGGTGAGGGTGTCCTATTACTGTGCATGGTCACAGATTTAGTTATTATTCTGTTGAGAAAAATACTATTTTTTTAATAAAGGAATAAATTGAAAGAGGGATTGTTATATCAATATGTTGCAAACGTCAGTATGGTAGAGCTTCTGAAAATGCTGCTGCTCTTTGTGACTGCTCTGTGCCTGAGCGATCACACAAGAGTGGTGGGTGGGAGGTGAGCTCACCTGGACCATCGTCCCCTTGGTGGCTCTGCCCAGGTTTTCACTCCGCTTCGTGTGGCCTTTGGCTCTCACCTCCTCTGTGCTGAGGACGGCTGTCTGCTCAGATTGCAGCTGAGGAGGGAGGCACTTGCAGGCTGGATATCTAGTCGGGGGTTTGCCTGGGAAGCAGAGTCGATCAGCACTGAGTGGTCCACGTGTCCGTGCTGCAGCGTCAGGAGACGAGTCCTGGCAAAGGACTCTGGCTGTCGCCCTGTTTGTGCCGGCTTTGCTGTGTTACTCTGTAAGCATGGGCTCTTTACCTCTGTTTCTCATTTTTCTGGTAAAGTGCTTAAGTAGATGCTTGATCTCTCTGCCCCTCATCATGTTTGTGAGCTTCTGGTGCCACAGGGCACATGGGGGTGGTTAAGAGTGCGTGACCTCCAGTATTGCCATTCATTCTGCCATCACAGTGACACTGCGACAGCTCAGTAACATCACATTCCTGTTCCATTTCCTTGTCCAAAGATCGAAAGTGAAGAGTATGAGGAAGCCTTGTCCCTGGCTCAGACCTACGGCCTGGACACTGACCTGGTGTACCAGAGGCAGTGGAGGAAGTCAGCGGTCAACATTGCTTCAATTCAGAATTACTTGGTATGTTTACATAGTCTGATAACATGTAGTGAGAGTCATGGTTCTTCCCCTGGTGGCTTAGATGGTGAAGAATCTGCCTGCAGTGCGGGAGAGCTGGGTTCCGTCTCTGGGTTGGGAAGGTCCCCTGGAGAAGGTAAGGTTTACACTTAAAAGGCTGCCTCATGGCTGCAGGGCTTCATATTGGAGTGCTTGTCGCTGATGACTTTTCTTTGTGAAGCGCTTTACTCAGCCTGGAAAAAGTATCTTGTTTTCAGGTTCTGTTGGCTCTGCAGCTGGACTGTCGGCACCAGAGACCCGTGTGCGAATATCCCCTGATAAGCCAGCCAAGCACCTGGTCTTGGCCTAACCCTTTCCCTTATCTACCTCAGCCACCTCAGTTCACTGCCATGAGTCCGGGTCCTGTCACGAGTCAGGAGCCACACAGGAATCTGAAGAGAGACAGTTTTAATACAGAGTTATTTTCTGGTAACGAGAGATTAAGTGTATGAGGGAAAAGGGAATTCTAAGGAATAACCTGGGGCTGAAGGGAATGTTTCCAAGGAGGTAGAAAACTCAGAGGGGAGGTGGTGGTCAGCTGGAGACTGGTAAGTAGGAAACGCCCCCACTAGCAAGAAAGCTGGAAGATAAGGAACCATGGCTAGGACTGAACAGAAAAAAATTCCCACTGGAGTGCAGGCAAGCCTAGTTTAGGAAGCTTCCCATTCAGGTTCACTGGGGAGGAGTCTGTCCATGGGAGTGCAGTCAACGTTAAGTGGGAAGTTGTTCTCTGAAGGAGGAAGCAGGCAGAAAGTATCACTGCTGGCTGCCCAGACACAGGAGGTAGAAGAACCAGTACCCGTCTGCGCTGGAGACCAGAGGGTCTTCCTCTGCAGGGCCCACCCCCTGCAGCACCCTCTGTTGACAAAGCTTAGTATCATGTCGGCCCCAAATGGGAGATGCTGTTTCTCTCAGCTAGCTTTGAAGAATGCTTTTGAAGCTGAGAGGCAAAAAATAGATAACTGACATATCAGTCTTGTCAGTACCCCCTTTTTGCTTAAATTCTACAACTGTATCCTCCTTACTACCACGTTACCACAGTTACAGTTACTATGCAGCTTGCTAATTTGAATCTTTGGTCCCTTTATAAGAAGTAGTTGAATGCATTCCTATTTTTAGCAGATTGTGACTTCTCATTTAGAAAGGAAAATATGTTTGCATTTAGAAATATTCTAAGAAATGTTGGGAAATTTTCATGGTAATTGTTTTCCCTAAATTTATGTATATGAGTAATAAAAACAACAATCTTAAAAAATTGTATGTAATACATTGATGCTTTAAACCAAACAGAAAGATAAACTGTTAATACAAATATGATATCAGAGATAAGAGAGCATGAAGGATATTGAAATAAAGGCAGAAGACAAAGTTGCTTGTGTTTTCTTTAGAATATCAGAACACCTAACCTATTTTATCTTTCTTCTTTTGTGACTCAGGACAGTGAGCTCATGAGTTCATGTATATTCACTTAATGGCCTTTCCTGTAACACAATGAAAGGCAGTTTTGGTCTCTGATGGAGTTGACAGAAGTTGGAGAGACAAATCATTTTTTTTTTTTAATATCGGGGGAAATGCTTAATTCAGCATAATAGATAAGAAGTGAAGAGTAGAAGCTCTATGCCAGAGATGGTGAAGGGGTACTGGAGTGGCATAAATATGGCCTTGTTTTTAAGGAGCTTTTAAACTTACTGAGAAGACAAGCTTCATGCCTAACGTACTTTGACCATACAAGTGATTGCAGACAAATGCTATGGGAACCCAGTGAAGATAGCAATCATTTTAGACTCTGCTATGGAAGTCTTTATATAGGAAGATGTTTGGGGCAGGGATTGGAAAGGATTCAAAGTAGAGTTAGAAGAGATGAAGGTGTTGTTAATGGGACAAGTGGTATGAGCAAATTAAAGGAAAATGAGCTTCACTCAGAAATTCGGTGACTGATCTGTCTTATTCATTGCTATATTTTCATGGCACACAGACGGTACTCAGTAAATATTTCTTGGATGAATAAATAGGCTCTGTAAGTAAACCAGTCTGTTGGATGTGATATTCCATGATAGTGGACCCTGGGGCCTATGATTAGGTAGATATATTGATTTGGGCTCAAGTGGGAAACCTTACCAAGGTGTTACATGTTGATGACATGGACTGATATGGAGGCCACAGATGTGGAGAGGGGGATGTGAATTCAGAGACTCCAGAGGAGAGAATTGATACGAGGGAATGTATAAAGGAACATATAGGGTATGAGCCAGATTTTACTCTAAATTTGTATCCACAAAGACTCTAGGAAGAGAGCAAGGCGGGGATTTCTAATGGAGTCAGAGAAAGCTGTTGGGAGGGAAGAATGGCCCTTGGTCTTCCCAGAGAACAGCGTGGCATGATTCTTCATGATTGAATCATCGTCTGTGCTTTGAGGTACAGCTCATGGCCAAGTAAATACAGAACCTTGATATACAAAACAAAACGTTAGTTTTGTTTCAAGGTTAAGCTTGTTTGTCATAGTAGGATAAATCTTGTCTTACTTTTTTATTTTCTGTTCTTTCATACAGCCCAAATGCAAACTAAAGAACAACTAAAAATTTTGGGAAGATCTATGTTTCCCAAAAAAAGTCATCTGAGTTTTGTGTTTCAGTGTGTTTCATTAGAAGAAGCAAAGCAGGTGGAATCATATTCCCTATATTCAGTTCTAATCATCATTAGGGAAAAAAAAGCTTTTTAATGGTGAGGTGCTCCAGCAGCTGCCTGTGGCCAAGCTCTTAGGTAGCTAGCTGTGATTCTGGAAGGCAGTTCTCAGGTGCTATCAAATGTCATGGGTTCTTTAATGCCTCTGTTTTTTATTTTCTCTGTATCCAGAGTAAAATAAAGAAACGATCCTGGGTTCTTCATGAGTGTTTGGAAAGAGTTCCTGAAAATGTGGATGCTGCCAAGGAACTGCTTCAATATGGATTAAAAGGCACAGACCTGGAGGCTCTTTTAGCCATAGGGAAAGGAGCAGATGATGGCAGGTTGGTTACAGACAGATTTGGAGTCAAAAGTGAAGGTGACTTTGTGAAAACTTTTTAAACTGAGACATTGGAAAGGGTCAACTTTCTTTACTTAGGTTACTCTGCAATGGAGCAGTTGATTTGACTAATGCTTTTTTTTAATCTGAGGTCACAGTTTTCTTTCTTCTGAGTGAAATATGTTTACATATGATAGCTTGATGCTAAGAAAAGAGGAAATTCTACAAACATTTATTGAATGCTGGCAGTGTCTAAGATGTGGATTTAAGGTGATGCTTACCTGGGCGTGCTTATTGGTCAAATGAACCATCGTAGGCAAGCCTGAGTTTCATTCACTTTCTTTATCTGTATCGTTGTATCCTTCCTCAGAGCATTATCTTGATTAAATTATTTATCTTGTGAAACTGTCTCATAAACTTTTAAGTACCATACAAATGTCAGTTAATAATAAAGTTATTTGACAGGGGCTGCTGTTCATCAGACATTTGGAACATTATATACATGGTATATAAACGTGATGGTGTGTTTGATAAGTAATTTAAATGAAACCAACCTTCATTACCATTTTAAGACCTTAAATAGAAGTCATTCACATTATAAATTCTGGGCAACATTTTCTTCATAGGCTGTTTCATATTGCATCACTGTAACCTCCCATGTTTTCCTAAGCAGCTTTCATTTTCTTGGTATTCAGAGTTCTTACATGTGATGATTACTGATAACTTCTTGCCCACCCCATGGATATAAATGAGAGAATCACTTTGGTTATAACATATAGCCAAAGCTTTCTTTTAAATGGTTGGTTGTTTCCATTTCTGCAGAAACCAACTTAATAAAATCAAAGTAGGGAAAAATACTTCTTCACTATATGAAATATATATATATAAAGAAAACACTCCAAAGAAATTTGACTTTTCTTTTTTTTTCCCACAGATTTACACTCCCTGGTGAGATAGACATTGACAATATCTCCTACGAGGAGCTTTCCCCACCTGAAGAAGAACCTGCCGAGAAGAAAAAGGAGAAGGAGCTGAAAAAGAGACAAGAACTACTTAAATTAGTGAACTTTTCAAAGTAAATGATATGTTACTGTTCATTTGGCAGTTTCTTTAAAATAGTGATCTGAGTGTGTTCCTTCCTAGTGATAATTGCTCTACATTATTTCAGCAACTCAAGTCAAATGCATTTAGTAGTATTATAGCCTTGTGCTTTTGTGCATTGTCCCATGAGTATGGGGCTTAATAGAATATTGATCATTTTTATTCTCTTTTAGATCTTAGAGAAACGTGCTTCCAGGTAAATATAAGTGGCCTAATATAGTTTTTTAAAACAGGTTAACACTGGAACAAAAGGAACTTTGCCGTTGTAGACTGAAATTATTAACTTACTTAGATCGGCTTGCAACATACGAGGTAAGGAGTAGTTTTAATCAAAGCAATTATGTTCATTCGATCTGTCATTGCACATGCTGTGGTTGCCTATCCTGTGGGATATTCCTGGTCTTTAGAACTATTTATGTGGGAAAGATTTGCACAGAAGCACGTTCTCTTGTATATCATTTTTGCTAAGAATTAGGGATTCATGAGAGGCCAGAAGTTGCTTTGTAGAAGCAACTTTGATCCCTGCTTCCCAACCCAGGGATCGAACTTGGGTCTTCTGCATTGAAGGTCAACTCTTTACCATCTGAGTCACCAGGGAAACCCTTCAAAAGGTGAGAAATTTATACTAAATCCTGGAAAACTTGAACTATGAGGGTTACATGAAAAGCAGTCTAAACTATGTGTATTTTATGAAATGCTTCTCACACCTTTATCAAATCTGACAGAACAGGGCCCTACTGAAATGTCCAACATGGGACATTTGTGTTTGTTGCCCCGAGGAAACAATTCTGAAGTTTGCTGTAAGTTCAAGTGTCTGAATTTGGCCATCATTAGGATCAAAGTTTTTACTGTAGAAGCAGTGAAATGTGTGCATTATTTCAGCATCTGTGCTTCCTAGATTTACAATCCTTTTCATTTATTTTTGTTTTACATTTAAACTTTTGGTTATGGTAGATAGCTGTCTATAGTAGCAAATTCAGTATCCACTGGAGTTTAATAATCCTAATATGAATATTCTGACTTGCTTTATTTTAATGATTTATTAATGTCTTGAATTTAGTTGGCTAAGCTTTGATCCTAATGATGGTCAAAATTAGACACTTGAACTTAGAGCAAACTTCAAAATTGTTTCTTCAGGGCAGCAAACACAAATATCCCATGTTGGACATATTAGTAGTGCCCTGTCCTGTCAGATTTGTTAAAGGTGTGAGAAGCATTTCATAAAATACACATAGTTTAGATTGCTTTTCATGTGACCCTCATAGTTCAAGTTACCCAGGATTTAGTATAAATTTCTCACCTTTTGAAGGGTTTCCCTGGTGACTCAGATGGTAAAGAGTTGACCTTCAATGCAGAAGACCCAAGTTCAGTCCCTGGGTTGGGAAGATCTCCTGGAGAAGGGAGTGGCTGCTTACTCCAGTATTCTTACTTGGAGAATTCCATGGACAGAGGAGCTCTGCGGGTTATAGTCCATAGGGGTCGAAAAAGAGTCTACAGCGCTTAACAGTTAACACTTTCACTTACACTTTCTCACCTTTGAAGTTTGACTTCAAAGGTTGCTTCCTCCATCTGTCTGAACCTCCCTTTTAGGGGCATACCTTGAGTTTTGCTACTGGCACATAATAGGGACTCAGTACATGTCATGTGATACATGGCCCCAGAACAGTGGAGGTACTTAGTACTCCTGATGCCTGTAGGCAGAGAAAAGCATTTGGTTCTCCATCAGTAAATATAACAAATATTTTCAAACAAAATACTAGTGACAAGAGAACTATTTCTATGTCTTTTAGAAAGCATGGTAATTTTATATCATTTCATACAAACAAGTTACAAAACACTTCTAATAGTTGTATCTGTAGTACAACTAGCTTGACTAGTGGCTGGTCATATTATTTTAAAGCATATTCCTTTATTATGTCTGAGTTCTATGATATTTAGAGGTAATATATAAAATTGCTGATGCTGGCACAGCTATAGTTTATTATTTTTTATACTTAGTTTTGGTTTCACTGATGAGATCTTTAAAAAGTTCCATAAAATGTTCAGAGTTTCACTATCCAGTTAATTTTCTGTTTTTATTCTTTAGTTATTGAATCGCTATTTCCTATTTGACAGTAGTAAGTACATTTATTATTACATGGTAATAGTGACATTTAAAGTATTTGTTGAGCCCACAAAAAGAGAATTAAGCTAAGCTTTTTAAAAGTAGGTGAAGTTGATGAATTTGGCCATTAAAACTTAGGAATGAAGATATTCTAATATAACAGCTAACCAGCTAGATCATGGTAGAGATAGGCATTGCATTTTAATCACAAGGCGTGGCTTATTTTATTACTGTGATAAATGAGATTAAAATGGACTCATTTAAATTTTATAAGAGTGCCTATTTTACACCAGAAGTCATGCCAGTGCTGGAGGTGGAGAGATGAACAAGGGATAATCCTTGTGGAGTCCTCATTATATGGGCAGTAAGTGATGATAATGAAGGCATGAAGAATTGATGGAGCATAATGGAGTAAAACATTAAATTTTTCCTGGAGATGTCCGAGAATATTCTCATGTAGGAAGTGGTATTCAACTAGTCCTTAAAAAAAGGAGGGGCGGCTTAGAGGGCTATAGGACTACCGTGTGGGAGAGGTGGGCACGGATGCTCCATAAGGGTAGTGGTCTTGTCTTGTTTGCTGCAGTATCCCCCAATGCTCCCTATGAGACCTGGCTTGTTGAGGAGATTAGGAGGAAAGATTTGTTGAGGAAACCAGTAGGTACGAGAATACCTTAAAAATACAAACAGATTTGTTGAGGACTCCTGTTTGTTAGCCAGTGTCTTATGTACTTAATTCAGGTTATTTCTTGACAACCCTTTGAGGAAGGTGATGTATCCTCTCAATTTTCTGGATGTGAGGCTTTAAGAAGGTAAGTATTTTGTCTAAATCAATAGGAAGCAAGAGCCTCCTGTGAACATCCTTTTTCTTCCCTCTTTTCCTATCTCACTAGGTTAACAAATATTATTGGTTATTTATTCTGTGAAAGGCAGCATGCTAGATATCTGGAAAAGTGAAAATGAAAGAAAGTGTTAGTTGCTCAGTTGTGTCTTGACTCTTTTTGACCCCGTGGACTGTAGTCCACCAGGCTCCTCTGTCCATGGAATTCTCCAGGCAAGAATACTGGAGTGGATTGCCATTCCCTTTTCTGGGGGCTCTTCCCGACCCAGGAACTGAACCTGGGTCTGCTGCACTGAAGGCAGTTACCTGGGGTTTAGCATTAACATGAGCGACATGAGCCTGAAGTCTCTGCTGCAGTCGGGAGACCTACGCTTGCCGCTGCCGTGGCTGGCCCCTGTCTGCCCTCAGTGCTTCTGCTTCGCTGCCCACAGGGAGGCCTTCCTGTGTGTTAACACCCTTCCTATGTGTGTGCATTACCTATTCCTATTGCCGTTTGTCTTCCCGACTAGATTTTAGAGCTCCTAGGAGAGCAGGGAGGGTGTATTGTTCATGGTATCAGCACTCTGTCACAGTGCCCCTCACACATAATTGACACCTGATAACTATCTGATTAAAGAATGAACAGTTTCATCTGCAGTTCACACAGATCACTCCGGCAGTAGTAGAGTTAGTCCAGAGTTCTCACACCGATGTGGCAGGTGCTCAGGGTACACAGCCGTGTGTAACTCTTGCTTCCTTGTTTTTACCAGGTGGTGAATTTGGGTTGTCCTACTGTAATTAATTTCATAGCCCGTTTCATTTACTTCTGGATTAAACAAAAATATTAACAGCATTTATAAATACAGCCATTTTTCAGATAAAGGCAAGAGTGCAGAGGCAGTACTTTAGTTAAGAGTTCAGAGTTTAATTTAGATCTTATTTATTTAGGTAAGCAGAGCTGTAATGGTTTTTAACATAGTCTTGTCACCCATGTTTAAACGCCTTTTCATGAAATCATGGCTTCCCCTCAGGAAATCCTTGGAGTACCTCATGGATCTGGACAGAGATATGATGCTGAATTCTTTAAGAAGTTCAGAAGTCAGAATATTGTTCTCTCAGCAAGAAGTTATGCTCGGGTAATTTCTTGTTTGTGAATGAAACAATTATCGCTATTAACACTTTCAAGTCTTTGAGCCATGCTGTTAATGCTACTGTGTGCGTATATCATTACAGTTCCTTTTTTAAAAACTGTGATAGTAATAAATATAGAGAAAATAGAATCATGTTAACAATATTTTTTTCATCATTCAAGACTCCTAAAAATAATTTTTAGAGCCCTAGATTGAGAAATGTGATACAGACCTGACAAAAATCAGGAATATTTCAAATCACTTCATATCAGAACTGCATTAAAAAAAGCTAATTGCAAGGGTTTGATGTTGTCATACAAGATCACTTCTTTATCTCTACGGTTCACATTAGAAGTGTACCCTTGCCTTCTGTACAGGAGAGTAATGTGCAGGCCCTGGAAATTCTGTTCACTTACCATGGGTCTGACCTGCTTCCTCACCGCCTGGCGATTCTCTCCAACTTCCCAGAGACCACATCACCACACCAGTATTCTGCTTTGCTGCCTGAAGCTTGGTATGTACTGTGTTCACTTTATTTTTTAAATGAGAATTTTTGTTTTATGCTAAATATCTTTAAAAAATTCTAATCTACTTAAACTTTTTCTGATTATAAAATTATTTCTAAATTATTTTAAAGTGATTCAAATGTGTCAGCATAACAAGACCACTTTAACTTAAGGAGCATGAACTTTACTTTCTTTTTTTCTCCTTGAAAGTCTCCTGCTACTGAAAAAAAAGAAAGACTCATAGTTTTATTGCTGTATACTCAGTATGTACTGTTTTATGGTTGAGAGTAGTTTTTAGGATAACAGTATCTGTTTAAATTAGTTGTATCTTTTAGAAGTTGAAATGTAGTTCTGACAACATTTAGTAGGTTCAGGGGACCCAGGAATGTTCTGCTGGTCCTGCTTAAGTACAGTCAGGATTTGAATCTATGTTAGAGTTAGGTCAGTAAGCTTTAAAAAATAGAAGTTATAA
Organism: Redunca redunca; assembly: GCA_006410935.1. Classification (NCBI taxonomy): domain Eukaryota; kingdom Metazoa; phylum Chordata; class Mammalia; order Artiodactyla; family Bovidae; genus Redunca; species Redunca redunca. The sequence goes on from SJYQ01000538.1 coordinate 190,643, forward strand.
ACTACTTATTTTGTGTTTCTATTAGTACTAAAAATGTAATTCTTTATTATGATAAAAGTGAACAAAAAGGAAAACCTTGGGATGCACTATTTATTTTCAAACAATTTCTTTTAGATCCGAATGGTGATAAGTAAATGCATTTATAAATATTTCAGAATATAATTAATTAATTTTCTGCCTGTTTGCAAAATAGATCTAATCTGAATGGTAATGACATTTTTCTACTGTAAATTGTTAGTATAGAGAAGGGGTCATTATCTTAAAATTTTTTCAAAAGGTAATTTCTTTTTAGATTTGAATGTATTTTTTGGCATTGTCTTCTGATGACTGGTTAGATAAACATTTGATTTTAAACTAAAATTTCAGAATTGGTTTGCAGAATAGTTTTACAATGCCCAGTGTTATGTATTGTTTTTGAATGCCCAATAATTCCTGCCATAACTGATTTAAATTGCAATAATAGCTAGGTATATCATTGCAGCAGAGTATAATTAGATATTATTTTGAATCTTTCTTGTGGGATGTGTTGCTTAGACAAACTTTGAATAGACTGATTTCTTGAGTCCTTAAATTATATTCATTTTAAACATAATGAAAAAATAAAGATTTTTTTGTTGTTGTTAATCTTTGTTTGTCAAGAAAGTCTTTTCACCTTGAGTATATTTTTACTATAGTTAGAAGGAGGAAGAACAATAGGTTTTAATAGTAATGTTTGTGTCTCCTTATAATTTTATATGACTGCAAAGCAAAATTACAGTTATGTTTGAGGCATAGCTTCTTCTGTGATGTTTCATTAATTAGACCTTTCTCTATATTCTCATAATGCTTTTGTCCATTCTAATAGCACTTTTTATGTTGTATTATAACCATTCATTATTATTACTACTTTTCTCCCCACTGTTCTCTTCTTTAATAAACATCCAGCCTTAAACTCACTCTAAGGCAGAGGCCATGTCTTCCTGAGTTTTCAATTTCCAGAGTCTAGGTGTTTGTGTAGTGGGTTCTCTAGAGTTGTTTGCTAACTGGATAAATTAGTCCATAAAATGGACTAATTTATTAGTCCATTTACAAGAAAAGATTAAAGGATGTCCTGAAGGGGTTGCAAGTTTCACCAAGACTCCCAATGCCTTAAAGATTCAATTGCTATCTTAGCCCATAGCTGAAGCTTGCACTCTTTAATCCTGGTTCGAGTTTTACTCCAATGGACATGTGGTGGTGGTGGTTTAGTCACTAAGCTGTGTCCGACTCTTGCAACCCCATGGACTGCAGCCTGCTAGGCTCCTCTGGCCTTGGGGTTCTCCAGGCAAGAATATTGGAATGGGTTGCCATTTCCTTCTCCAGGGGATCTTCCTAACTCTCCTGCATTGCAGGCAGATTCTTTACCAACTGAGCTAATGGACATGTAGATTCATAAAATGCAATCTTCAGACTTATTTCCCTTTGAGGAAATACATTATTTGAGGACTTGGTATTCAATACCTTTTCAAATCACTTGGAAGCATTGGGTCAGGTGGACACAAAGTGTCTAATTGTTGGAATGTTGACTGAGCCCCTTCCACGTGCCTGGGGCTGTAGTTGGGGTTTTGAAACGACTGAACACAGTTCGTCTTCAGCAGGAGTCATCACATATGCTTTACGCACAAACAGAAGTTCCTGCTTACAGCATCATGCTTTCAAACTGAGGATGAGATGAGTTGAAAAGACTCTAAATCTGCAGCCTTTTTTCCTTTCTCCTCAGTTAACTGTTTGCCAGCTCGTGAGATGATCTTGCTACTTTCTTGTTTACTGCCCTGAACAGCTGTAGAACCTTCTGTGTGCCTGCCCTGTTTGTCTTTTGAGCGTACGCATTGCTCAGTGGCAGAGCCTGCATTTCATCCTGCTTTATCGTCCCTTCAGCCCCCCAACTTGTATTTTGCAGGTAGTAATGACTCTTTAATTATCCGTTGAATTGATTGGAAACCAGTCACTGAACTCTAAATGTATGGCTCCCAAACATGGAGTGGCGGTTCACTCTGGTGCACTGACTGTCTCCTGAACTTGCGAGGCCCACTCCCTCCTCAGGGTTTTTCAAGGTCATTGTGCCCCTAACCCTTCTCCTGGGTCTCCATATGACTCAGCCTCTTACTTCCTTCTGTCTTTTGTACTCAAAGACTCCCTCTTCAAAAACACCTTTCTCAACCCCTCTTTCCCTTTGCCTCCACCTCCTCCTCACTTTTGGCCCTTGTCCGAGTTTTTTTTCTTCATAGCATTTGCACCTAACATCGTATTTTATCATTTACCTGTATAGTGAAGTCGCTCAGTCGTGTCTGATTCTCTGCGACCCCATGGACTGTAGCCTGCCAGGCTCTTCCATCCATGGGATTTTCTAGGCAAGAATACCAGAGTGGGTTACCATTTCCTTCTCCAGGGGATCTTCCTGACCCAGGGATCGAACCCTGGTCTCCTGCATTGCAGGCAGATGCTTTACCCTCTGAGGAACCAGGGAAGCCCCTAAATATGATAAAATCGTATTTTATCATTTATTTGTATAACATATAATTTATTTGTCTTATCTACTTTTATCTCATCTCCCTTTGCTCTTCTATTTATGATTTTACTCTCAATTTAAGTCCTTTTTCTCCTGATTTATTTTCTTCCTAGCATTGATCAGTAACTTAGTTTGTGTTTTACTTATTCACTTGTTGATTATGTTTATCCTTCAAAAATGTCACCTCCAGTAGCACAAGGTTTTTTGTATGTTTTCTTCCCTTCCTTAGCCCCTGAACTTAGAATCATTCATGGCATGTTGTAGGCGCTCAGTAAATACTTACTGAATGAATGGACAAATGAATTAATTAATTAATATAAAATCTGTAAGGGAAGGATTTTGTGTCTTGTTCACTAATGTAACCTCAGTGTCTAGAACACCTTGGGATCAAAAGCAGTAACTCAGGAAGTGTTTTTGAATGGGTGGGTGTGAGTGGAAGGGCAGGTGGGTTTTACATGTTAGAGTTCAAGCGATTTAGAATGTAGATGAGTAGTAGTGCATGTGTGCATGCTAAGTCGCTTCGGTCGTTTCCGACCCTATGGACTGTAACCCACCAGGCTCCTCTGACCATGGGGATTCTCCAGGCAAGAATACTAGAGTGCCATGCCCTCCTCCAGGGGATCTTCCCAACCCAGGGATCGAACCCAAGTCTCTTACATCTTGTGAATTGACAGGCAGATTCCTTACCACTAGCACCACCTGGGGAAGCCCAAAAAGTAGTAGTAAATTATGCCAAATAGTTGACCTTTTACCTAATCTATTTTGAAATCCATTGACAAAATGTTTGCCTTGGCATTTAACCGAAGTTTGATTAACTAATTTTGATTGAACCAAATTTTTTGGTTATGACTGCTGTGAAACTTCTTTGGTTTGTGTTATTTTAGTGTTTTATATTGTCACTCTTGTATCATCTTGTGTATTTGACATTGGTGAAGAGTCACCAAGTTGTAAAAAACTTTGAAATTACATTTTCTGTCATAGGTGATAAATCCATTTGTTACCTACCTATCCTTAGTTTGTCATTGCTGTAAGGCATTTACATTTTATGTTCTGTTGGACTGTTTTAGTTTTAAAGACAAAGGTGACATTTCTTACTATATTTGTTAGCTTTCACAATTTATAGTAATAGGTGTTTTTTTTTTTTTTTTTTGGTGGAAGAGAACTACATTTTGACTTTGAATATTTTTGATGCTTATAGCCTGTTTTAGAAAGTTTATTTAGGTTTTTATTTATGCCTCTTGCTTTATTGTAGAATCTTTCCAGAATGATGAGAACAGTCTAGTTTAAAAGGTTGTGTTTAAAACAGTTACCTGTTGAAATAGTAAGGCAGAAGGATAAGAGTATTGAGTCTAGCTAGAGCCAGGTTGCTTAGATTTCTGATCTTGGATACATTTCTTAGCTGTACCTCAGCCTTCATACCTGTAAAATGGGGATGACTATAGCACTTCATTGCATTGTAAGAATGTCTGAGTTAATGTAAGAATGTCTGAGTTAATGTATATAAAACACTGGGAACAGTGCTTGGCACCAAGTAATTGCTATTTAAGGCTTAAGAACTATTAATGCAGACTCCCATGCTAAGGCCTTGGCCTTATATATGTCATAAATAATTATTTTAAACTTTTTATTGGAATATTTTTATAGTTACAGAAAAGTTGCAAAAATAATACAGAAAGTTCCTATATACCCTTCACCTGCTTCCTCTTCCTTTTTACATAATCATAGCATATTTTTCAAAACTATGAGATTATTGCTAGAATAATCCTGCATATAACGTGGCATATGCATTCCTAAAAATCACTGCACTATGCAAAAAGTGCCATGAGACCCACAGAGCTTAAGGGGAGAGTGGGGTTCATGGAATAAAATTAGGAATGTAATAAAAATTGTGCTGTAGTTTTATGTGTATTAAATGATTAAGAAACACATAAATACTAAAATATGGCTCTGGACAAAGACCTGAAAAAGGCAGCTGTGGAAGTGGGTGTTGGAGCAGTTGTAGTGTTATTGGGAAGTGGTTTGTGTTTTGAAAACATAATGAAACAGACCATATGATAATAATAGTTAATAAACTAAACTACATATTTATTTGGATTTAACCAGGTTTTCTCAAAATATCGTTTTTCTGTTGCAGTATCTGATCTAGGATACCACATAGCCTTTAATAAAGACTCCATTTACTTTCATGGAATATATGGAAATAAACTGTCGTTTAGTACCTGTCACTCATGATGTTCTTTGACACATATATTTATTAGACAGTGAATATTGATACTGATATTTATATTCCTGGATTGCCTCCAGAATCAGTAAGGAAATATTGAATTATATTTTGCATATATTGGGTTATTGCAATATTTAAAGTATTTTGTAACATAAGTGGCAAACCTCTGTTGATGGAAATAGAGTATCCAGAACACCTCATTCTTTTCATCATCCTTGAAAAGCTGTTCCTATAGTAACTTGGCAGTTTGTTTGCTTGTGAATATCTAAGTTTAGTTAGACTATTTGATTGAAATTTTGACTGTGAAAAATCTGCTATAATATGCAGATGGGGTGTCCTTGTGCGAACTATGAAAATGTGTTTTAGACATTTCCATTTTCTTTTCAGAGTTTGAGATTACTTATATTATTTACTGACTTAATTCTGACCATTCTCTACCTTTCAGTTCCACAGCAATTTATGTGATATATCTCTAAGTCTGAGAGTAAGAAGTGGCTGAGTGAAAAATTTTGTCACCAATTGTTTAGATAGAATAAAATGTTAACCTAATCTTAGGTCTATATATACCTAGTCCCATATTTAAAACTGCTCCTATCCTACAAGGGAAAAAGCACTTATCCCCACTTTCATTTAGAACAGCCTTGCAAAGCAGTCTGATAAATTGTGTGGCAAACCAGTGCATGGAAGTCTCTTCTCTGTGACTTGCAGATGCAGGCCTTTTTATGCTGTGTGTCCTTTAGTTTAACTTGTGTGTTTGTTCCGGCATTTCATTCGCTTGCTAACCCTCAGTCATTTCCTGCTTTTTCTCAGGCATATAGTCCCCTTGATGCTCTCTACCCTACTTGATAATGCACCAGGAAATCCAAGTCCTCAGAAATTTTCTCATTTTCATTGGGAAATGTTATCTGGTAAATAAGTTTTGCATCCTTTTCTCATCGATAAGTCTTTGTCACTCCCCGCAAACTAGAAAGCCTTTGGATGACCAATTTGGAATATATTTTTGTCCTCGGAGGTCACTAGTATCCTGTGGCAAGTTTATTTATTTATTTTTTTATGACCAGGCTAACAAACATTTCACAATCAAGTGCTTTGAATATAGTGATGGATGCAATGACTGTCAGATGAATGAATGATAGGTGAAGAAATCTGGAAAACACAAAGGATTGGTGTAGCAAAGTAAATAAAATGTACACAGAAGCGTTCTTTTTGAACCAATCTGGAAAGGAAACGTGTCTTTGAGTTTTCATACTGTAAGCAAGGTAATATACTAGTTGCAATTCTATTGTTGTCTTTAGGGTGATTATATGTATATCATTAGTGTGTTTGTGGGTCATACTTTTGTTGTGTGTATTTTTGACTCTGTGTAGAACATAGGGGCCATTAGGGCCATTTGACCTTCATATGACTTTTTATTTAATCTTTTTTTTTAAATTGTAAAATATGTACAAAATTTGCCATCTTGACCATGTTTCAGTGTATGGTTCAATAGGGTTAAGTACCTTCACATTGCTGTGCACCCAGGTTCCAGAATGCTTTCTGTCTCGGTAAACAAACCTATTAAATGGCAGCTCCCCATTTTTCTCTGAGCCAAGCCACTGACAACCACCATTTTACTTTCTCTTTTATGAATTTGACTATTCAGTATTTGTCTTTTTGTGACTGGCATAATATCCTCAAGGCATAATACACTTTTAGTAAAATTAATATCACAATTAAATAATATTTAGAGTGGCTGGCCACCTGTGGGCCATGTTTCTGTTTATGCTGCAAAAGTATTTCTTAAATGAAGGATGAATGTGAGTTCTAGTTCAGGGTGGGACGTTATAGCACCATTATTATCTGATTCCCTGTGGAGAGCCTCTTTTTCATCCTTTGGTGATAAAGAGGGCATCCAAATGAAGAGAACTTGTAATAACTCTCTTCTAATACTTTGTCTTCTAAATCTTGGGTTTGAATAGCCAAATATATAGACTTTTCCTGTTCCTCCAACAACATAAAATTTGTGTTATAAAAGCAAAACATCAATATGCATTTTATTAGAATTTTTAGGATAGACTTGATTTAGGTAAAAATAATTTAGCTTTTAAATTAAATCATATAAATCAAATAAAGAATTTCCCTTTAAAAGATCAGATGACATTATTCCTGTTCTTCACAACTGAAAGGTAGGTAAGAGTTTACCTTTTTCCTACACTTTGAGTTTCAAATTAGTGATATTTTACGTTAGTTTGTGATTTCTTCAGAAATGAAATAATTTGAACCGTCTTTTTCATCAAAGTTGCCTCAAGCAATTTTTGATTCAGGGCATAAACTATTGCCTCATTTTTTTCTCTCTCTTTTGTTTTTCCCTTGGAAGGCAACAGGAAACAGTACCATAGTCAATTACTGTTGGCTTACTTTCAGAGTTTTAAGCATATTCTGGAACTTCTTCTCCTTCTTTTATATATATAAAAAATATATTACTATAATATTTTTTCTGCAACATGTTGACTCTGAGTTTTAACTTTTTTTCAGTGAGATTTATAATTAATCATGAGTACATATGAAACATTTAAAAACTGAAGCAATTCTAAATTTCCTTATTTTATTTTCATCGAAAGAACAGTTTAAAGAAGGTGAATGAGTCAAATACAATTTTGTGTTATTTCAATAAAAATTTAGGGAATACCTATGTACCAAGCAAAGTCATTATATTAGACTAAATATAAATAGATAGATATATGACTCAGGTGTGATCACTGTCCGCAAATAAATTAGAATCTAGTAGGGAAGATCAGACAGGTTGAGTATAGAAATAATTACCATAAAGTTAAAGTAAGTGTCATAGGCTTATAGATAGCTGTATAGATGGGAGAGATTTCTTTCTGTTACAAAGAAGGTAAATCAAGAAAGCCTTCTTGGCAGGGTGAAGTTTGATCTAGGCCTTCCTTGAAGTTTGAGTGTGGTTTTTTTTCATCCAGAGAAGTTTGAATAGGAAAGAGTCATTTGAATAAATAGTTTATCCGAAGTCCTTTCACCTACTTAGTCCTCACATATTATTGAGTCACAGAGTATAGAAGATGTTCCGAACTAACTTGTTAATTGAAAATCTGTGCAGAGGTTTTCCAGCAAATGATTTTGGAACTCTTTTTACTTAAATTTTTATGTTGCCCAGTCCTGATCATAATGATTTCTTTTTTCTTCTCTGAAAAGTTTAAAAAGCAGTTTTTATTGGGCATTCTCTTTCTACCATTGTTTTTGTTTTTTTGGGTTGCTGTTGTTATAAGAGGAAAACAGAGGATGAGCTAGCTGGATAACATTACTGACTCAGTGGACATGAATTTGAGCAAACTCTAGGAGATAGTGAAGGACAGGGAAGCCTGGTGTGCTGCAGTCCATGGGGTCACAAAGAGCGGAACACAGCTTAGCAACTGAATAGCAACAAATGAAATGTTATCTAAACTATATCCTGGATGATGAAATAATTATGGAAAGATTTAGTTCAGTTGTTCAGTCGTGTCCAACTCTTTGCGACCCCATGGACTGCAGCACACCAGGCCTCCCTGTCCATCACCAACTCCCAGAGCTTGCTCAAACTCGTGTCCATCGAGTCGGTGATGCTATCCTACCATCTCATCCTCTGTCATCCCCTTCTCCTGCCTTCAATCTTTCCCAGCATCAGTGTCTTTTCCAATGAGTCAGTTCTTTGCATCTGGTGACCAAAGTATTAGAACTTTAGCTTCAACATCAGTCTTTTCAATGAATATTCAGGATTGATTTCCTTGAGGATTGATTGGTTTGATCTCCTTGCAGTCCAAGGGACTCTCAAGAGTCTTCTCCAACACCACGGTTCAAAACATCAATTCTTCGGTGCTCAGTTTTCTTGATGGAAAGATTGAAACATTGCTATCACTTTTTTGATTATAGAGAGAAACATAAAAGTATTTCTTTTCCCTTTAAAATTGAGAAATTGATTAGTTACCTAATCAAAATTCAATTCCCATATGTGCAGTATATTTCTGAACTGCTATGAGCAAAGAACAACCAATTGGTTTATATTCTAGGCTTGAAATAAGTATGTGGCTGTCTGCAATGACTGTCAATATAGAGGCATACAGGCCGCATGCTGCAGAATGCTGGCAGTTTCTGAATCCCAGAGTAACCTGGTGGTTGGATCAGAAGGAGAGGCCCAAGAGCCTCTCTTGTCTGGGAATGCAGGGTCTGGGGTTGGAGGTGGGAGAACTGGTTTGCATGTTTCCTGGCACTGTGGGTATCTTAGATCTTGACTTGATTAGTTCTTGTCTTTCCATTAATGTAAAGCAACAAAATAGATGTAGGGCAATGTTTTTGATTATGAAGTGGTAAGCAAACATTTAAAAAAATTTTTTTATGAACCTTGGAAAGTATGTTGATGTTTGTTATATCTTTGTTCTTCTGAGAAGTGCTAAAGAAATGAAGGTGTAATGATTTATTAATTTATTTATTTTTCTATTTGATGAACAGTTCATGATTATGAAATATAAAAAAATTTGCAAGTGAATTTTATGACTTCTATACAATTCTCATAGCTTATCTGTGAGACAAGCAGAAAAGGGATTATTATCCTACTCTCAGGGAAAAATTTTGAGGAGCATCAGGGAAGAAATGAACCCTGAATATACATTGGAAGGACTGATGCTGGAGCTCCAATACTTTGGCCACCTGATTCGAAGAGCCTCATTGTGAGAGACCTTGATGCTGGGAAAGATTGAAGGCAGAATAAGAAGAGAGTGGCAGAGGATGAGATAAGTAGATAGCATCACTGACTCAATGGATATGAATCTGAGCAAACTCCAGGGAATAGTGAAGGACAGGGAGGCCTGGCATGCTGCAGTCCATGGGGTTGGATAGCACTTACTGACTGGACAACAGCAACAAATGAAGAAATATGTCCTGAAATTATTTTAAAAAATAATTGTTAAATGCATTATTACTTTAGTGTATATATAACTATTGTCAAGTGTTTTTAATGTGGCTTAATACAGTTTAAATATGATTTCCCCAGTTTTATTGTGATATAATTGACGTATAGCACTGTATAATGTAAGGCATATAGCATGATGTAAAGTTTGACTTCATTTGAAATTAAAAATATCTTTGAGAGGGTACTTTTGTTTTTATTAAAAAAACAACTGCCTTCTCCTTACTAGATCCAGCATTAGAGATACCAAATGATAGTCTTTTCATTGAGTGGGATCTTTCTTTCATTATTCATTTTCTTCAAACTTTAAATACCTTGACCAATCATTTCAGAACATGGGACCTTTAAGTAGATAACATCTTCTGAGTGGTGAAATTACCATTCGGGAAATAGTCCCTATAATTCTTTTTGATCACACAATGTCTTTTCTTGTCAAGATTTCATTAATATGTAAATACTTGCCTGTAACAGCAGTGAATCTCTTTATCACATATATTTAATTAACATATAAATAACTCTGAGATGCACTTTTTCTAATTTCTAATATAGGCCATCCTGTCTAAGTATTGTATTTATAATAAGTAAAAGTCTGTTAGAGTCACATTGAATGGGACATGCGTATTCCTATGGTTGATTCATGTTGATTTTGATAGAAACCAACACAATTCTGTGCAGCAGTTATCCTTCAAATAAAAAATAAATTTAAGAGTCACATTGATATTTTGTAGACAAAAGCATATACATTATTTTAAGATATGTTTTGATCTCAGTATGTTCCACTGTTTAATCTTAAAAGTTTAGGTACTGTATGTAATAGCTATGGAAAAAATCCATGATCTGTATAAATGCTGGGATCACATGCAAGGTATTGACACATACTTGATGTGGAGGAGTGATGGTATGATACACTGGAAGGAGCAAAGGCTTTTAGTCAGAATATGGGTGTCTGTCCTGGTTCTGAACTTCCTAGCTGTGTTACTGTTGGGAAGTCCCTTAACTTCTTTGAACTTGAGTTTTGTCAAGTGTGAAATGGGGAAATTGTAAAGGTATTGTAATGGTTCAGTAGCCTCCGAGATGTATTACCTTGCAGAGTTCCTGGCAAATAGTCAGCATTCAGTGTACAGCAATGGTTGTGTTAATAGCAAATATGGCTGTAGCAAGAGCAACAGCAGTCTTTGGTACAGGTTGATGAGAAGAATGTCATAAATAGATACATTTTATTTTCAAGTGCGTTAAGTAAGTTTGCAAAGGACTGATGAATAAGCAGAATGTAGAACTGTAATAGGGACTATTCCTCTTTGATAATGCCAGTGCTTTGGTTTCTCATCTGGGACAGCACCCCTCACCTGGTTTCGGGTACCTGAGATTTTGGACTGTTAATCAAAAAGTTGAGGATTATTTCAAACAAAGTTTTTAATTTCACTTTTTATTGACTTTATAGTTTTGATATACATCGACAACTATGTTATAAATGAACAAATCATAAATGGGCAATTTGAATTGTTATAAAACAAACACAATTAGGAAACAGACCTAACAAAGCACTCTTGATGCTGTCTCCTTTTACCCTCTCCTGTTCACCTTACCCATGAGAAACACCCTGACTTCTAACGGGATAGCTCGGTTTTGTCAATTAAAATGTGCAGTGTTTTATGAGGACTGTTGTACCTAAACTCTGGAAAAGCATACTTTTCTTCTCAACAGAGATCAGATTTCTGATGTTCTTTGAATTAAGTGCCTCTCTTATTTTTTCTAATGCTGACTGTACAATGACATTTTGGATTTTTATATTTAAAATGTTTGTTATGGACAGAATATAATTTTTCCCTCTTATCTGTCAGTCTCTGCTTTTTAATTGGCATGCTTAGACTGTTTACAGGCAGACCTCATTTTATTGCACTTTGCTTTATTGTGCTTCCCAGATACTATGCCTTTTACAAATTGAAGATTTGGGCAACACTGAATCAGGCAGGTTTCTAGGTGCCATTTTTCCTGATAGAATTTGCTCACTTTGGTGTTCACAGTTTGGTAATTTCTGCAGTACTTCACACTCTTTCATTATTATATTTGTTATATGATCTGTGATGTTTGTAACTATTAAAAAACATTATGACTTGCTGAAGGTTCTGATGATGGTGAGCATTTTTTTTAACCAGAAAGTATTTTAAGCCTAAGGTGTGTACATTAATTTTTAGATAGTTCTGTTGCAAAGTTGATGGACTACACATAGTGTAAACATTTATGTTTGTTGTTCAGTCTCTCAGTCCTGTCTGACTCTTTGGAGCCCCATGGACTGGAGCCTGCTCGGCTCCTCTGTGAGATTTCTCAGGTAAGGATACTGAAGTGGGTTGCCATTTCCTTCTCCAGGGTATCTTTCTCACCCAGGGATCGAACCTACATCTCCTGCTTGGCAGGTGGATTCTTTACCATTTAGCCACCTGGGAAGTCCCAACTTTTATGTTTATGGGAAACCTGAACATTCACGTGGCTTGTTTTTTTTTCTTTTTTTTGTGATACTGCTTTATCGCCCATGACATCTCTGAGGTCTACATCTCCTTGGGTCTACTGTACTAAACTTAGGAGAGTCAGGTCTGTTATTTTTTCAAGTATTTTTCCTCTTCCTCCTCCTCACATCCCCAGTATGCATCATCTTTTTTGGGACTCCACTTCCATTTAGGTTAGCCACTTGATTTGTCTCACAGTTTTTTTGTTTTTGATTTTGATTTTCCAGTTTTTTTCTCCCCCATGTTTTATTTTGGGTAGTTCCTGTTTACTAATTTTTTTAGTAAAAACATTTACTAATTTTTTTTCAGTGTCTCTTATTAATGATATTAGTGTGTTTTTCATCTTAGCTACTGAAATTTTTATTCCTAGGAATTAGATTTGGGTCTTTTTTAATTTTCTCCCCCCTTACCATGTTATTGATATTTCTTAGAAATTGGTTTTTCTCCTGATTATGGGCCATAATTTCTTCCTTTTTTTGCATACCTGTTATTTTTTTTACTGGATGCCAGAGATTTAGGTTTGTTCATCTTGCTGGTACAGTTCTTATCTCAGTTTCTTTGGAACATGCTTTTTCTATTGGTTTATTCAGTCACACTTCTGTGTTTCACCAGGTACCTTACTGTGTGTACTTTAAGGTTAGTTTCTCTGTGCAGTTGATCTAAATAGGTTTCTGAATTTGTAATGGAGTAAATTCATCCGTAGGGGTTTTAAAATCTAAACATTATAGAATGTGATCTAGCAGTGCAGGTACAGGGGTATTTATTTGATACTGTTTTCTTCTTTGTGGATAATTTGGAGTCTTTTTATTCCAGGGTCAGGTCCCTGATCACATTCTATACTTCCTGTCTTTTTGTGAATGAGTATTTATTATGTACTTAAGAATCTATATAAAGCATGACTCATTTCATTCAAATGCTCCAGGGTTTTGCTTTCTTTGTCTTCCTGCCGTCTGCAGTTTAACTTTGAACCTCATCAGCAGTAGCGATGTGTTAGAATAACTTGCACAGCAGACACCTATACCATCGTCTTCCCAGTCACAGCCTGTTAAGTTGACACCACTTCTTCAGTTATGATTATTGTCAGTCTGCAGTGTAATTTGGCCTCCACTTAGAAGATTCATGATGAAAAGGCTGTAAATAGACTTGTACAGCAGCATCTCAGAGCAAACAGTCTTTTATGCTCCTTTGTTTATGGAAAGTTTAGGACAGTCCACATCTCTTTGTGCTTATTTATGCTCCTACATTCAGGCCAGGAGGCACCTGCAGTGTACAGTACTGTGATGTTGCTCATGGCATGGGTATCAGATAGGGAGTTGTATGGTCCATTTTAGAAACAGAAATGTTTGAATAAACCTCGGGTACATTACCAAAGTCTTCAGCTACAGGGAAAGCTTATTAATCTTGAGATTTAAGTACCCCTATGGTTTTAGGGTATGTTTGTCTTTTTCATTTATTTATTCAGATTTATCCATCCATCTGTCAGTCTGTCCATCATCCATCCATCCATTAAATATTTAGTGAGGTGTAAGTGCATGCCTGATGGCTTCCCTGATGGCTCAGAGGTTAAAGTGTCTGCCTGGAATGCAGGAGACCCGGGTTCGATCCCTGGGTCAGGAAGATCACCTGGAGAAGGAAGTGGCAACCCACTCCAGTACTCTTGCCTTGAGAATCCCATGGAGGGAGAAGCCTGGTAGGCTACAGTCCATGGGGTCGCAAAGAGTTGGACACGATTGAGCGACTTCACTTTCACTTTTCACTTTCAAGGGCATGCCAGATATTGAACAAAGGATATGAAAATCACCAAAGCTTTGAAGGAGCTTACAGTTTAGTAAAGGAGCAGAACATAAATAAAAAGTTGTAATTGAGTGCACTGACAGTGGGAACAGAGGTACATGCAGGGTTTAGTAATATGGAGGAGAGTCTGGTAAGCTGCTTGGTCTGGGAACATCAGAGAAGGTTTCAGGTTTTTTTTTTTTTTTCTTTTAATGAATAGTATGTTGATTGACACAGTTAAAGAGAACATTATAAACAGGCATGCCATGAATCATACCACTTTTCTATCCATTTAGATGAGGTTAAAGTGCTGTATTATTTTTATATAACTTATATCCACCTTTTTTCTTCCTACTTCCATTATACAGGTTGGTTCTAAAATATACATTTTTCTTTCTTTGAAGAGCTTTTCAAGATTTAGAATCACACAATGCTTCCTTTCTTAAAGAAGTTTTCTAATTACTTGATGGAATCATTTTGCTGTGATCCTTCTGTAAGTTCGGGACTGAGGGTAGAAAGACATGTATACAGATAATTATAGGAGCAGTGAGGTCAGTGCTCAAAGAGTTAGGTATGTACTCTTAGCTGTGGAGCCTTCCTCTTCAATTGACTTTTATATTTTTCATTACTTATTTATTTATATCATCTAAATCTTATATTTCTAATAAACTTTTTTTGGTATTTGTTCCTGAGAGCTCTGCTTTTAGAATTAAAGAGAGTATCAGTGACTTTGTGCTGATCATTGAATCATTTATTCGTTCATTCAGTTAGTGATGAATATTAAGCTCATTGAGTTTACTTTTCTGCAAATTTATGATCACAGGACTTAATTATATATTTGAAGATTAAATGAAATAATGCATTTTTATAAATTTAGTCAAAATGATTATATATACTTGCTATGCATGTAATATTGCTGGGAGTTGTGGTAGATGCAAAGGAGTATTTACAAGAAAGGAATATTTACTTTTAGTGGGGATACAAAATATGTATTTTGTTATGACCAACCTAGACAGCATATTAAAAAGCAGAGATATTACTTTGGCAACAAAGGTCCGTCTAGTCAAGGCTATGGTTTTTCCATTGGTCATGTATGGATGTGAGAGTTGGACTATAAAGAAGGCTGAGTGTAGAAGAATTGATGCTTTTGAGCTGTGGTGTTAGAGAAGACTCTTGAGAGTCCCTTGGACTGCAAGGAGATCCAACCAGTCCATTCTGAAGGAGATCAATCCTGGGTGTTCACTGGAAGAACTGATGTTGAAACTGAAGCTCTGATACTTTGGCCACCTGATGTGAAGAGCTGACTCATTTGAAAAGACCCTGATGCTGGGAAAGATTGAAGGCAGGAAGAGAAGGGGACAACAGAGGATGAGATGGTCGGATGGCATCACTGACTCAATGGACATGGGTTTGGGTGAACTCCGGGAGTTGGTGATGGACAGGGAGGCCTGGCGTGCTATGGTTCATGGAGTTGCAAGGAGTTGTACACAACTAAGCAACTGAACTGAAAATATGTATTAAGGAAATTAAAGAACTTCATTGAAACATAAGACAAATGTACCATCTTACATATGTTATCATAAGTTTAAATAGTAAATGCCAGGGGAATTGTTCAGTTATTAGTAGTGAGAATCAAGAACAGGAAGAAAGCAGGCTAGACTGGAATGGTCATAGAAACATCTGAGAAAAGCCGGAATTTAAGCTAGAAGAGGTGGGGTTCAGATAGGTAGGACATCATAGTGTCTGAGAGCAGAGACTCTGGAACCAGACTTGCCTGGATTCAAATCCCAGCTGCAGCGTTTTAGTTGTGTGATTTTATGAGTTTGGATGCTGTCTGTCTTTCAAGACTGCTGACTCTGTATGTGTGTATGTATGGTAATATATAATTTTATAGTTGTTCTTACAAATTGTAAGCATTTTTAAGTGTCAGCTATAGGCCATACAAGGTTGGATAATTTTATAGATAGTGTGTGAAATGTCCGTTCAGTGCACATCTATAAGCAGGAATATGCAGAGATTTTGAAGGGCAGCGACAAGGAAATCAGTCTTGCTATGGCTTAGGATTTGCATGAACATAATTTGTGCTGTTTTATTTAGTGATAGGGATAAAAAGCAGATAAAAAAGTCCCTACTTTTTGTTCGATCTCTGTTACTACCACAACCTGATATAGGATCAGGGTTATAATGTATATTGATACACTTTATGAATATTTTTGTATATTTCATTAGTTTTGTAGTTGCTAAGTCCAGATATCATACACTTTATCTTTGTTGTACATATTATTGTCTTGCTATCTGGAAGTAATGTGAAATAGAGGCTTTACACTTACTCTCTCTACTGGTTCTGGTCGGTCTAAGTAACACAGAACACAGAATGGAATTGATTGGGTTTCTCTCCTATTACCTCCCTTTTGATAGTCAAGGGCATGTAGTTTTGGGCCTCTCCAGTGTGAGAATGCTGCTGCTGCTGCTAAGTCGCTTCAGTCGTGTTCGACTCTGTGCGACCCCATAGATGGTAGCCCACCAGGCTCCCCTGTCCCTGGGATTCTCCGGGCAAGAACACTGGAGTGGATTGCCATTTCCTTCTCCAATGCATGAAAGTGAAAAGTGAAAGTGATGTCGCTCAGTTGTGTCCGACTCTTTGTGACCCCATGGATTGCAGCCTACCAGGCTCCTCCGTCCATGGGATTTTCCAGGCAAGAGTACTGGAGTGGGGTGCCATCATCTTCTCCGAGTATGAGAATAGTCCTTGTCAATTCTAACTTGACTTGGACTTTGGATCTTTCAGTGTCATCGCCCTTTCTTCCCTAGTGACTTTCCGGGTAGCAAGGAAGGGTAGTCTTCCTTTTTCTGAGTACCTTCAGTTGTCTTTTCTTCAAAATTAGTCATTTTTTCAAGGGACAGGTGGGAGTGTTGGTGGTATAGAGGGGAATTTTCACATCATTGTCTCTAATCATCCTTCACCCCTTGTTTCGTTGGGATTAAGTACCTATGTGAATATCATCCTTTCTCAGTTACTTAGCTTTTCTGGGAATTTCTTCAGTGATTCTCCATTGGAGTCTGTGGCTTTCCATTAAACTTTAACTATTTAATGAGTTGTTCTCCTTAGAAATAGTAAAATCATCCTTTGTTCATGGTTAAATACTTATTTTCAAATGACTGCCATCTTTTGGGAGTTTGGTGAGAGAATAGTTGAACATAATAGAACTTGCTACAGTCATTGGCGCTTGTTGCTTAGTTGCTAAGTCGTGTCTGACTCTTTGTGACCCTGTGGACTGGATCCCTCAGGCTCCTCCTCTGTCCATGGGATTTTCCAGGCAAGAATACTGGAGTGGGTTGCCATTCCCTTCTCCAGTGGATCTTTTAACACAGGGATTGAACCTGTGTCTCCTGCTTGGCAGATGGATTCTTTACCACCAAGCCCCCGGGAAGCCTGTGGCATTTACTGCTACCTTTTAAATCAGCTCCTCAGATTTTCTTGTCACTATTTATTGCACTGGCCAGGTGCCCACCCACTGTGATGTCAGCAGAGTTTATTGCCATTGTTAGGCATTTGTAAATATAATCATTCTATGATCATTAATGTGGTGTTACTGTTTATCATATAGTAGATCCTGAAATGGCAACAAGTCACATATATCCTGTATTTCACTACCCAGGAAAAACCTTCTTGGTGGTGTTGATAATACTGCTGCTTTTTATGGCGGATGAGTGCTTATTATATATGAAGTACTGTTCAAAAGGCTTTCTTTGTTCTAATTTGATCCTTTGCAAATTCGGTTTCTTATTATCCCTATGTGACTAATGAGGAATCTTGAAGCCATGCAGATTGAGTAACTTGATCGAGATGACATGGCTCTGCAGGGTGGTATCACAGTTCTAACAGAGATTAGACTTCTCAGAGCATGCTCTACCTTTTGGATTAGAATTCAAGAAAACATGGTTCTAGTCTCATCTTTGTTTTGGGTATTAATGAATGCTACAGTATTTACTAGATAGAAGAGGCATCTGGGTCCCAGGGATTTAGTGGTGAAGGAGAATTCAAGTTCTAGTGCGGTGGGTTTTTTTTTTTTTCTCTCTTGTTTATCTTTGACACATTGCTTTCACCTGAGAATACTGTTAAGTTTCAGGATATCTTATTAGCCTCGTCTCTGTTTCATAAGCCACTTACTAATGAATAAATATAACTTAACATCTTTAAATCAGTGCCTGAAAGGTGGCAATTAGTCGCAATACACTGTCTGTTTAGCTTTTTGTTTCCAAAGCATAGAACGTGAATAAAAAACTTTTTGAAAGTTTATTCATGATAAAATTTTTTGAAATAAAACATTTATATTTAGTGTGAGAAATACTTGGTCAGAGAATAGTTGAACATAATAGAACTTGTTACAGTCATTCCTTTCCTGCTGACTGATAAATGTTACCTTCAGATGAAACCAGCACAGTTTATTGTTTGGAATAAAACAATGAGCAGGGCTCTAATATAAAGAATACTGAAATTAAGCAGAGGCAGTCATTATTTTATAAAGAGGTAATTTAAGTGGCAACAAAGGTTCATCTAGTCAAGGCTGTGGTTTTTCTAGTAGTCATATGTGGATATGAGAGTTGGACTATAAAGAAAGCTGAGTGTAGAAGAATTGATGCTTTTGAACTGTGGTGATGGAGAAGACTCTTGAGAGTCCCTGGACTGCAAGGAGATCCAACCAGTCCATCCTAAAGGAGATCAGTCCTGGGTGTTCATTGGAAGGACTGATGTTGAAGCTGAAACTCCAATACTTTGGCCACCTGGTGTGAAGAGCTGACTCATTTGAAAAGACCCTGATGCTGGGAAGGATTGAAGGCAGGAAGAGAAGGGGNGCAGGAAGAGAAGGGGACGACAGAGGATGAGATGGTTGGATGGCATCACTGACTCGATGGACATGAGTTTGGGTGAACTCCGGGAGTTGGTGATGGACAGGGAGGCTTGGCGTGCTGCAGTCCATGGGATTGCAAAGAGTAGGACGTGACTGAGCAACTGAACTGAATTTAAGTTTACCATGTACTTCATTTTTTTTTTAAAGTGGGGATGATGCATTTAAATTTATAGTCTTCCCTAGCAAAGTGGAAACAATAGAAAAAGATGAAAAAAAGTGTATGTAAATGTTGTTTTGTGTTTATAGAACTAGGTTCAAATCAGTTTTGCACCTAACAAAGCTTTGTACAGCTTTCTGAAAGGAATAGCTGTGTTTTCTAGGGTTTTTTTTTTTTTTTAAACCATGTTTTTTACCTAATCCACTTAGTGATCAGTTTACAGGGCTAATATTTTTGTTGTAAACAGAATTAATAAAAAGTTTTCCTCTAAATTTTATTAAGCATTCTGTTTACTTTGTGAAAGAATAAGCTAAAAGTTGGGCATTTTAAAGATGCTAATGATAGAACTGATCAATCATTTAGAATTGTAAAGAATGGTCAGATTTAGCGAAATACATATTCTGAAATCTTTCCCCCCCCATAAGTATAACATGACATGTTAAATTCTCTGGATTGTAGGTGTATACAATCACCAGTATAGATTTTGCCCTTTTATGAGGATAATGATCTGTAACAAGAAAGTATTCTTATTCTCACTTTCAGATCACAGAATCCATGTAAATATACCTCCTCCATGTATCTGTAATCTTTTTTATTGCTCTATTCCAATTTTGAATTTTTGTGATGCTCATGAGATCACTCTAAAAAACAGTCTGGTGTCAGTTAATTCATTTGACAAATTATTTTATAATCTGCTAAATACCAGGCATCATTTTAGGCTTGAGGATGTGGCAATAGACAAAACAAGGAAAAATGCTGCCTTTAAGGAATTTATAATCTGACTGGGGAAAAACCCTATGTCTTTCTTAAATGTCATCATTTGATTTACGATAAAGAACTTATGGTGTTTTTATAGCAAGCATCTTAAACTCCTAAAATTTGTCCAAAAATGATTTGCTTTGTATAAGCATTCTAGAAGAAAATCAAAGCACAGAAAGGTTTCTGTTTTTGTGTAACTGTTGAGGATCAAACCTAAGATGAAGCCATATTTGGTAGGAGTTAGTTTCCTGATCCTACTGGTGATGAGATTGGTTTTGTATCTCAGTTTACATGTGTCCTTTAAATATGCATACAGAAGGTCCTATTGGGGCGTCTGAATTAAAATATGAGAAGGTTCGTGTTGCCCTCTGCTCACACACAGTCTGACCGGTGCCTCTGTCTAACTTGGTGGCCATCTACTAGCCAGGAGGGTAAGCTTTGGATTCTGTCAAGTTGTGTTTAAATCCGTGGCTCTGTCATTTCTTGACTTTATGAGGAGAGCCAAGGAAACTTGGGCCTCAGGTTTCTCATTATAGTATAAGGAGGAATATACCTCTGCACTAGGTAGGACCAAGTTAGGTATTGCATATTAAAAGCAGTTTATCATGTCTGGTCCATAGTGAGAAGTCAATAAATGTTAAAGGTTATGCTATTGCCGACCATCACTAATATATTATTGTTAGTATTCTTACCATTATATCAGTGGTGATCACATTTAGAAAATTGTAGAAACATTTAGTTGTGCTGTGCCCTGAAAATGGAGCAAAAATGCTTCATCAGCCTAAGCTCTTTAGGCCTGCTTTTTGGAGTGAGTGTCAGAGCAAAACCTGTCTTTAATGTGTGTTTTGATAAAAATAGGCACGTTTTCTTACCCATTTCAGTTTATTGAAGGTTGACAAAGTTTTACAATTTTCTAGTCTTTTTACCAAATTTTTCAGTCTTTTTACCAAACATTTGCCTAATAAATGTTACTTTGCTTAGAGCCCCACACCATTGCTGATCATTTTCGTAGTAATCCTTATATTTAATATGTGTTTTATAGAGAAAATGCAAATCTCAACTTATGATAAATTTTTCCCAGTCTTTTGGAAAACATTTCGTGTAGCTTATGGAACCATGTCTGCTTTAATTATAAAAGGCGGTAATAGTTTGCTGGATTAATTTTTTCCTTGTTTCTCAATTCATTGCTACAATTTATTCTTATCTTGGAAGAGTGAGCATTATTATCATTGTTGTATCCAAATGTTTTCTTTTCTACCTGTTCAGTGGTCTGTGATAAAGTATTAGTTACTGATGTGGAAGGAAATAAAATAGTTTTTTACTTGGTGACAAATGAAATACTGTGATTTTGGAATCTATTGTAATTAATTGTCTATACAACTCTGAAATTTAAAACCATGAAGTCACATGCCTTCAGAAATGTATCTTTGGTTTGCTAAGACATTGCGTGCTAGTTAAAAAGTGGGTAAAATGCTCTTTTAAAAACAATATAATAAATTTCTTATGTATATCTAACAGGGAACTTTGACTTCAGAAAATTTGCAGCAATAATAATAACTTCAACAGCCCTGTCTGACTCTTTGTGACCCATGGAATGTAAAGTTTATGGAATTCTCCAGGCCAGAATACTAGAGTGGGTAGCCTGTCCCTTCTCCAGGGGATCTTCCCAACCCAGAGATTGAACCTGGGTCTCCTGTACTGCAGGCAGACTCTTCACCACTTGAGCCACCAGGGAAGCCCATAGATGATGCTATAGATAGATAAATCAACCCTGCTGCTTTCCAGGTCTTCACAGCTTCTCTGTTCCTTGTAACTCCCCAGCAGTCTTCTGCTCCTATCTACATAAAGACTAATCTACCTACCTTCCCCCCAAATGCTTATGAAGTATTTTTTGTGTAAGACCTGTTCCATAGCTTAGGAAGATAAGAAACTGCAAAACATAACCTCATACTATACAAAAGTGCAGTCCTTTCTTTGAGGCTATGATAAATTGTAGGAAAGTACTACCATTGATCCTCAAGTATGAGATAAGATGTTTTATTGAACTATGAAAGCAAGGTGATTGAAATTTGCTTTTAGAATTTTTGTCTTCATTCTTAGTTCAGGATGTTTGTGTTGTTTTCATAGATTTACCGAATATTAGAGCTAAAAGTTACTTCAGTAGTTTGAAGTGCTTCACTGTAGAAAGTCATGTGCCAAGCACTGTACAGCTGGTTAAAAGACGGGTAGGCTTATGCTTTCCTTGTCTGTTCCTTCATAGCACTTTGCTCTGCCGTCTTACTTTACCATCATTACTTCATTCCCCCTTTTTAATTTATTCTTAATGCCATGCAATCAGGACTTGTCTTTGCCTCTTACATTTTCCTTCTGTTATTTATTGGTGATATTTTTAACCTGCAGAATTATTTCTTCACTCTGATTATTAGCTGTGTCCTCTTAGCCTGGTCCCTGGCAGCTCAGCTGGTAAAGAATCTGCCCACAACGGGGGAGACCTGGGTTCAGTCCCTGGGTTGGGAAGATCCCCTGGAGAAGGGAAAGGCTACTCACTCAGTATTCTGGCCTGGAGAATTTCATGGACTGTCTAGTCCACAGGGTTGCAAAGAGTCAGACATGACTGAGCGACTTTCACTTCACTTCTCTGTCTGTTAGGCTGTCCAGTATAGGTACCACCAGCCACATGTAGCTATTTAAATTTTAAATAAAATTAATTAAAATTAAATAGTATTAAATGTTTCTTGGTATCAGTGTCACATTTCAAGTGATTGATATGAATATATGTAGCTTAGCAGTTACTGTATAGGATAACCCAGTTAGAGAACAGTTCTGTGATCACAGGAAGTCAGGTTGTACACTTTTTGAGAGCAGGGGACCATTTATGTTAGCATTAAAAACATACAATATGGAGTTTTGATAAATATTTTAGAATATTTGAGTGAACGCACAGCCATACCACCTTTAGTTTTTTCTTGTTAACTTTTTTGTTTTGAATTTTCCTTTTCTTTTTGAACCATTTTACTATCAAAGAGAAATCAGCAGTTTTGTATTTTTTATTTGCCTATTGTATATGATATGTATCATATACTACTTAAGATAACATAAAAAGAAATCTTGGAGGTTTCAGGTTATAGGATTACTTTTGTGTTATGTTCCTTGTGTTTCCAGTCATTGAGGTAATGTATCTTTTAAATATATGTGCTTTTTTTTGAAATTTTAAGTTTTGACGGTGATTCCTTGGTGATCGTCCCTTGGCACGAACATAAACACCGGGATGAAGACTGGTGTGAGGAGCTGGAGTGCAGGTAAGAATGAGCCAGTGGGAGAGCTCTTCATGTCCTTGTAGGATGGAGGAGCAGAAGGCCCAGTGCAGGTGGTGTGTGGTGGGTGGTAGTTTATTTGATGGTGGTCCCTGCTTGAGAGTTTTAGGGATGTCAACAGCTTGACTTTACTCAAGGTATGTTAAAAAATTTAATGAAAAAATATTGAATGGCTACCAAGGAGTTATTCTACAAGTGGTCCTTATGTAACAACTCTTCTCCTTCTGAGGTATTCCTTTTCAGTCTTTGATATATACAGGTGTGATTTTCATAGCTGTTATTGTGGTATGTGTGCAGTTTTGTTCTTGATTCAGTTTTAATTTTCACTTTTATAAGACTTTACTGCGGAAAGCCTCAGAACTGAGGCATTAGGTTCTACCTAAGCGGGTGAGTGATGAGGTGTGGGGCTGAAAGCCCGTACAAGGGGCATTTGAATCCCTTTATTGCCTTACTCCTCAGAGTCAGGTAAATGCTCATTGCTCATTTTTACATTTGATATGAGTCATCTTATATTTTTATATTTTTTTAAAAACAACTATGTGTATAAACTGTCTGATAAATGATAAATAAAAGCCCTAAGCAGTAGTGTGATCATTGCAAGTGAATTTGGGACTTTCTTCATGTTGGCACTAATGTTGGCAGTCCTCCTTCATTTTGTATCTTTCACTGCTGATATCTGAGTGCATAGCATATCTAACTCCTAGTTAGCCTTTTTCACTCTGATGAGTTTGATTATAATAGCAATCAGTTGCCCTGTGTTTTTCCTGTTATGTGCTTTTAACTTTTTAAAAATTTTTTATTAAAGTTCTTTGTAGTTGCAAATAGATTAAAAGTTTAAGATTTTCTGCAAATCTTGTTAAAAAAACAAAAACCATAGTCCTTTGTTTCCCTTTTTTTGTATCCTGCTCTCCTGAAGCAACTACTTTGAATTCTTTTAAAGGATTATTCTGTTATTTACTCCAGTCTCTGAGTAACAGAGTTGTATAGCTACTTTTTGATGTTTTTAGCCCTGGCCATTATCTGTGGACTTGCTTCAGTGGAAGATAGTGGTTTCGTTTCTTTTGCTGCATATGCTCCTTTCCTTTTTGAGCATTTACGTGACCCCTACTCCCCTTTAATCTTTTACCGTCATTTCAGTGTGGTTTCAGGGAAGAGTGGAGCTTAATGCATGGTATGTATCAGCCATATTTAACAGTTGGCATGGGTAATGAGAGACTGAAGATGGAGATAAGCTGAAAAAGGTGGGAGGTTGATGCCAGTGGATACAGTAGGAGGGAAGGTGTGTGGTCCTCGCTTTAAGATGCTGCTTTTTGAGGAGAGCCCTGTTTCAGTCACGTGATGCTTCCCAGTTCTCCTTAGCCTGTGCCTTTTTATGATTCTGGGAAGGAAATAAGAAGGAATAAGGACATTTCTTCTCAGACAACAGTAAGCTAAATTGAAAGCTAAACTCGCTGTGCTGGGACTCTTAAAACTGTAAAAATGAAAAGCTAGGAAAATGCTGACAGAAGAGAAGATGCTTTTGAAGCTGATACAGATTTTCAGAACATTTCTTTTTTAATTCATCCATTTTATTGCCTCTCCCCTACCCCCTAACCATTTCTCCCACCTTGCACCTTCCACCTCTGGCGATTACCTCTGGCAATTCTCTGTATCTGCAAGTGAGGTTATGGGATACCTTGTGGCTTTTTCATTTACAGCTGCCCGTTGAACAACAAAGGGGTTAGTGGGGCCTGACACTCTGTAAAGTCAAAAGTTTGCCTATGATTTATAATCCATCTTCCCTCCATACACGAGGTTCCCCATCTATGGATTCAGCCACCCATGGGTGGCATAGTACTGTGGTATTTACTGCTGGAAAAAAACCCTGTATGTAAGTGGACCCACACAGTTCAAACTCATGCCACTCAAGGGTCTGCTGTAATTCTGTCCCCTGCTCGATTCAAGAATACTGAAGGAGAAAAACCTGCCGTTTCTGTATGCATGAAGTGTATCATCTAGCAGGAAAGATGCAGCTGCAATAAATTACTAATGTGATGAGTGTTATGAAAGTGAAGTACAAGGGCCACCGGGAGACCCAAACTTGGTGGAGGTCAAGGAGGGTTTTCCACAGGAAGTGATGTGAAATCTGAGATTCAGAGAATGAATAAGATTTAGCTCAGTGGACGGTGAGTTTGGCTTATGAGGGAAGGGAGTGTTTTAACAGAGGGAGGAACATTTGGGAGGCTCAAGGCGGGGGCCCCTTTAAGGACTGAAAATAAGACCTGTATTGTTGAAGTGTACAGGACAGAAGTGACATTGGCACCAAGAGGAGGCTAGAATATTTTAAGGCAGATGAAAGGCTATACAAATAGTCATGAGGATGATAGAATCATGTTTCTGTTTTAAAAAAGATAACTATTTCCTCGAGATAGCATGAATTCAGTTTTGACCTTGTTGCATTTGAAATGCCTCAGAGTAAATAGAAGGACAATTTTGGTGCTTTCAAGTGAAGTCTGGATTAGGGGTGAAAATATGGTGGTGAATTTATATTGCAGAGTCTACCAGGAGACCTAGAGAGAATATGGTGAGAAGACAGGAGAGCTGGAGAATTTGGAAGAGGCAGTATTTAACAGTCGGCTCTGGGAGGAGAGTCTAGCAAAGATGACGGGTGAAAAGGAGCAGCCAGAAAGATGGGACATGCATGATTTGACAGTATGGCATAATGGTATGCATGCTGGAATGGAAGACAAGCATGTTTCTAGAAGGAGAAAATGTTCAAATTCACAGTGCTGAGAGGGCAGTAAGTTAAGGCCTGAAAAAAAAAAATCAAAGGAGCTCTTAAGTTGCTTGTGGGTGTTTTTCCCCTGAAATGGGAAGATTTCAGGAGATTGGGTGTGACTTTTATGTGTCAGAGATGAGGAGAAATCACAGGTCAGATGTTAACGACAGTTGTGAAACTAGTTAAATGACTATCCAGTTGTAACTACAGTAGGTTGTCTAAGGCATGTGGATAAAACACCCAAATATTTGTGAGCTTTGGGTATGGTCAGATACTAGAACAGCTAATAATTCCAATGGAAAAAATACCTAAGTAAGTAAAAGTTAAACACCTGCTCTGTGCCAGACAATAGTCTCTGCATATTTTATTTATATTAATTTGAAAATTCTTGCATGGTGTTATTCCCCATTCTTGATATGAATAAAATGAATCTTAGACTAGTTTTAACCAAGTTTTGCAAGATTTCACAGCTTTCAGTAATAGAATTGCATTTCAGTGCTGACTTCAAAGCACATTCCCTTAATTAGTAATAATTATACCACTTGTTATTTACTGACTTACTTTAGGGACTTCCTGGTGGCTTAGTGGTAAAGAATCTGCCTGCAATCCGGGAGACCTGGGTTTGATCCCTGGGTCAGAAAGATCCCCTGGAGAAGGGAATGGCAACTCACCCCAGATTTACTTTAAATCTATGAATATCCCTAATGGAACATGGTCTTTCCCCCTATTTATATGTGAAATATCTTAGTTTAAATTGTTATTTTTTTCTTTTTTAGTTCTTAACCATTGAAGGGAATTGGCCAGCATCATCCTCGTAAAAACGCCTCATAATTCGTGATCCCTGTGCTGTTTTCCCTGTGCACCTTCCTTTAATGTTGTTTCTTTCCCCCTCCTGTTGGCAGGTAGTATAGAGTAGTTCCTAATTTTGCAAATATCAGTGCATTACTATGTTGCTGATACTTACTAAAGTTATATTAGCAACATAAATAAGATATCTTTCTTCTTATTTTTATGAAGTTGGGAAACAAGTCTTCTTAATTTACATTTGGCTCAGAATCACCTTGGGGTGTCTTTACTAAACAAGATCTGGCTGGCCACCACAGTCGTTGCAATTTAGCTGGCCTGTGGCAGGTACCCCGCCGTGTGCATTTTAAAGCTACCCAGGGTGAGTCTGATTTTATTTAATACTTGATTGATTTGGGGCATAATTTTTTTTTTTATTTACTGTCTATTCTGATTGTTTTTTTTTTTTAATTGGGAGAACTAATAGCAGATGACACCACCCTTATGGCAGAAAGTGAAGAGAAACTAAAAAGCCTCTTGATGAAAGTGAAAGAGGAGAGTGAAAAAGTTGGCTTAAAGCTCAACATTCAGAAAACTAAGATCATGGCATCTGGTCCCATCATTTCATGGGAAATAGATGGGGAAACAACAGTGTGTCAGACTTTATTTTTTTGGGCTCGAAAATCACTGCAGATGGTGACTGCAGCCATGAAATTAAAAGACACTCACTTCTTAGAAGGAAAGTTATGACCAACTTAGATAGCATATTCAAAAGCAGAGACATTACTTTGCCAACAAAGGTCCATCTAGTCAAGGCTATGGTTTTTCCTGTGGTCATGTATGGATGTGAGA
The DNA here is from genome assembly GCA_006410935.1 of Redunca redunca. Lineage (NCBI taxonomy): Eukaryota > Metazoa > Chordata > Mammalia > Artiodactyla > Bovidae > Redunca > Redunca redunca. Next base: position 218,146 of record SJYQ01000538.1, read on the forward strand.
GTTAGACTGTGAAGAAAGCTGAGCGCTGAAGAATTGATGCTTTTGAACAGTGGTGTTGGAGAAGACTGTTGAGAGTCCCTTGGACTGCAAGGAGATCCAGCCAGTCCATCCTAAAGGAGATCAGTCCTGGGTGTTGTTTGGAAGGAATGATGCTAAAGCTGAAACTCCAATACTTTGGCCACCTCATGCGAAGAGTTGACTCGTTGGAAAAGACTGACGCTGGGAGAGATTGGGGGCAGGAGGAAAAGGGGATGACAGAGGATCAGATAGCTGGATGGCATCACTGACTCGATGGACATGAGTTTAAGTGAACTCTGGGAGTTGGTGATGGACAGGGAGGCCTGGCATGCTGTGATTCATGGGGTCACAAAGAGTTGGACATGACTGAGTGACTGAACTGAACTGAATAGGAAACTAAAGCGTCCCGCAAATTTCCCATTTATCTTGTGTGCCCATGCATATAGGAAAACACACACAAACACACCCTCCCACAAGTGTGTCCATACATACGTACATACATACATACATACATACATCCTGCCAGTCTTAGTAACTGCTCTGTCCCTATCTCTGTCTCCCTCTTTTTCTCTCTCATAAACTCATTTCCCCCAGCATTTCAGCCAGTTATTAATTGTTCTTTCTGTGTTCTGCAGAATGGTGGTTGAGCCGAGTCTTCCGGATGAAAGTGAGTTCCTATACACCGCACAGCCCGAGCTGCTGAAGTACCGGAGCTCCCGGCTGGCAGTGGAGGAGGTGATGGACTGGTACCGGAGCAGAGCAGAGGAAATAGAACATTACGCCCGGCAGGTGAGGCCGCAGTGCTGTGTCAGATGCTCAGCATTCAGTGTGTGTTCCGGCTGCAAATAGCAGAGCCAGAGATCATGTGTACAGTTTGCAAGGGGTGTAATGGGTATTTCTCAGTGTCCATTCCTTTATTCTTTGCCTCAGAAGCTTTTATGTGTTTTTTGTTTTTGATTCCTAAAGAGCAAATACATACAAGAAAAGTTGTTTAAAAATCTTTCTTTATTAAGTATAAGCTGCACAGTATGTACACACTGTTACAGATTTTCCATGTAAGCTTAATAGGCTTCATAGCATTTTAATTTAAAAGATTTTTTATCAACATTGAAATGCTTGATTAGCCCCTGTCATGTTGCAGAAATGTAGTTGATGATGACTTTGCTTTTCAGGAACCCTGTTTGAACTTTTGTTTCTAATGCTTCTCTGAAACCCAAGACATAATTTCTCTCAGTTTCCCATGAAGCTGAGATGTGTCCCAGCTTCTTCAGAGAGGGGTGTGGAAGAGAGAGATGAGGGTTGTACCAAAGTTTGTGAGTTTGTGAAGGTTGTTCAGTTGTGTCTGACTTGTCGCGACCCCGTGGACTGTGACCTACCAAGCTCCTCTGTCCCCGGAATTCTCTAGGCCAGAATACTGGAGTGGGTAGCCATTTCCTTCTCCAGAGGAATCTTCCCAGCGCAGGGATCAAACCCAGGTCTCCCGCATTGCTGGCGGATTCTTTAACCACTGAGCCACTAGGGAAGTACTGAAGCTTAGGAGATCTAAAGGAGAATCGCTTCCACTAATAGACCTGGTGACTCTGATCTGCTTGCTGCCTACCTTTCCAGTACCTTGGTTTTTTCAGGGGCTTAGATCTTACTAGAGTCAGTGATAACAAAGAAAATCATCCAGGAGAGACCATTAAAAATTCCACTAATTGAATTCTCTGCAAATGGAAGCAAAAGTTGTCTTCATCCTGGTGGATAGAAATGGACAGTTTGGAACAAGGAATGGCAGATGCCCCTTGAAATCTCATCCAGGGTCTGGCCAGTGAGTGTCTTTTTCATTCTCCTTGTAGTCTTGGCTTTGGACTTCCTGTCCTAACATCAGGTTTTCATTTGAAGGACCATTCCGGAAGGTCTGAAGAGCAATTGCACTGTAGGAATGAAGAAACCCTTTCATTTAAACTTCTAGTCAGTGTATCTGGCATGGCTCTGTGTCTCCATTTGATAGCCTTCTTGAATTTCTGCTTAGTCTAATTTGTGTTTTTAGTATTCATAGAATTGAAGATGAATTATTTTCTGGAGCTGATGGGATTATTATAGATCCAGCTTTTTTGAGGGTGGCCAAGAATATATATGATTGACTTTTTCAGGTTTTTGAAGATGACTGAGGACATTTGAAAATGTTTAGAATTCTAAGATACCAGAATGGAAAGAATCTCTGGAGGGGTTCTGGTCTGATTTTCTATGTTATAGGTAGACAAACTAAGATTCACAGAGGAGAAAGTGAACATCTTGCTCAGGGACACACAGAAGCAGAACCAGACGGAATCCAGATCTCTGCACAATCTTTCTTATGAAATCCATATAAAAGTGGACAGTTGCACAGATCTTAATGACCGAAAGCAAGATAAATTAATCTGAAAAAGTGGTTCTGAATTCTCAGATCCATAGTAGTTTTTTCTGTAGCAACTATTTGGTAATACTTCCTTGTTATCCTGATGTGAGAATCATGGACATATCTCATTTACATAAATAGTCTCCAAAAAATTAACACAGTGACTTAACTGTGATAAATAAAATCTATAAATGCTTCATCATGAGTACACTAAAAAAAGTGACTAAAGTCTGTGAGAAATCACTTTGAACAAGACAATTGACATTTACTGATAGATTGAGGGGTATTGCTGAATTAAACATCACAAATGGAATGTGATCAACTCTTGGTAATTTTTTTTTTTTTCCGGATATTTGAGAAGGTAGGCAGGAATTAGGGCGAGGTGGTTGTGTAGGACCTCCCTGCACACTTCGGGACGTCTGGCCTCCTGGCTTCCACCCATTTAATGGTACAAGTTCCACTAATATTTAGGAAAGGCAGAACTGCCTCCTAAGTTTCAGAACAGCCTCTGGTGGACAGTACTGCTCCCATTAAAAACTGTAGTCTTAGACCAATATCCAGCATCTATAAATGACCAGTTCATAGGGGTCAGGTTACAAAGGCCTTATTACTTTGCTGATTCAGGAGAAACTCAACCTGGTAATAACTGATGAAAGTTATCAAGTGAGTTGAACAGGTGCAATTTTTGTAGTTTGTATAGGCAAATGTAGGTTGTATACCATGTAGATAGATCCCTTTTAAGAACAAAGTCATCATTTGATTTACAGGAATTTATAAACACCTATAGTTGACTATTGTCTCTGGCTTATGAGAAAAGGGATCTTGTTTGAAGCAGTTGATGTAACACTTATTTCTTGCCTTTTTGAAAGTGGCCATTGTTTTGAGCATGAAGTGATATCTCACTGTGGTTTTGATTTGCTTTTGCCTAATTTTAATGATTCTCAACATCTTTTCACATGCCTGTTGAGTGTCTATGTCTTCTTTGGAAAATGTTCAGCTCCTATGCCTGTTTTTTAATTGTATTTTTGTTTTTTGTGCTGATTTGTATGAGTTCTTCATATATTTTGGATATTAAGCGTTTATCAGATAAGTGATTTGCAAATATCTTCTCCCATTTGGTAGGTTGTCTCTTCATTTTGCTGATGGTTCCCTTTGCTTGCAGAGATCCTTAGTTTTAATATCAGTTCAGTTTAGTCGCTCAGTCGTGTCCGACTCTTTGTGACCCCATGAATCGCAGCACGCCAGGCCTCCCTGTCCATCACCAACTCCCGGAGTTCACTCAGACTCACGTCCATCAAGTCCGTGATGCCATCCAGCCATCTCATCCTCTGGCGTCCCCTTCTCCTCCTGCCCCCAATCCCTCCCAACATCAGAGTCTTTTCCAATGAGTCAACTCTTCTCATGAGGTGGCCAAAGTACTGGAGTTTCAGCCTTAGCATCATTCCTTTCAAAGAACACCCAGGACTGATCTCCTTTAGAATGGACTGGTTGGATCTCCCTGCAGTCCAAGGGACTCTCAAGAGTCTTCTCCAGCACCACAGTTCAAAAGCATCAATTCTTTGGCGCTCAGCTTTCCTCAGAGTCCAACTCTCACATCCATACATGACCACAGGAAAAACCATAGCCTTGACTAGATGGACCTTTGTTGGCAAAGTAATGTCTCTGCTTTTGAATATGCTGTCTAGGTTGGTCATAACTTTTCCTCCAAGGAGTGAGTGTCTTTTAATTTCATGGCTGCAGTCACCATCTGCAGTAATTTTTGATATAGTTCCACTAATTTGTTTTTTCTCTTGTTTCCCTTGCCTGAGGATAGATCTAGAAAGATTTTGCTAGACTGATATCAAAGAATGTTCTGCCTGTTTTCTTCTAAAGGTCTTAGAGTTTCAGGTCTTACATTCAAGTCTTTATTCCATTTTGAGTTGATTTTTTTGTATGGTATGAAATAATATTCTTACTTTCATTCTTTTGCATGTGGTTGTCCAGTTTTCCCAACACCATTTATTAAAGAGACTGTCCTCTCTCCATTGTATGTTCTTTGCTTCTTTGCCATAAATTAATTGTCCATGTATATGTGGGTTTATTTCTACACTCTCAGTTCTGTTTTATTGATTTGTATGTCTGTTTTTCTGCCAATACCAATTTTAGTGTTTAATGACTGAAATTAGTGTTGCAAAATATTTATTCAGGGGTTTTAAAAATAGCACTAACAAAGGAAAAGACCTATACTAGAATGCAAAATAAATTATTTTTTACACTTATCTTCATTTGGTTGTTTTATTAATAATTTATTTTTTAGAGATTTTTTGGTTTATAGAAAAATTGAGTAGATAGTAGAGTTGCCATTAACTCCCCTCATCTGCCCACCCATTCACTAGTTATCTCTGTTACTAACATCGTTCATTTGAGTGATATGTTACAATTGATGAACCAAGATGTCTTAGTGGGCAGGGGGATAAATACAGTGGTACATCCACACAGTGAACTATTACTCAGCTCTAAGGGAGAGGTGAGCAATCAAGTCATGAAAAGCAGTAGAGAAACCTAAAATGCATATTCTGAGTTAAAGAAGCCAGTCTGAAAAGGCTGCATACTGTTTGATACCGGTTGTGTGACATTCTGGAAAAGGCAAAATGATGGCGGCAGTAAAGAGTTCAGTGCTTGCCAGAGGTTGGTGGAGGGATGAATAGACAAAACACAGAAGGTTTTCAAGGCAGTGAAAATACTCTCTGTGTTAGCATAATGATGGGTACCTGTCATAAATGTGTCCGAATCCACAGAAAGGAAACACCAAGGGTGAACCCTCATGTAAATGGTGAACGCTTAGTGATAATGCTGTGTGAGTATAGGTTCATTGTAACACGCTTCCATGGTGGGGAATATCGATGCAGGAGGCTGCATATGTGTAAGGGCAGGGTTAATGTGGGCTGTCTCTGTACTTCCTGCTCATTTTTTGCTGTCAACCTACAACTGCTCTAAAACATGAAGTCTATTAAAAACAAAAGCGGGAAAAAAATAGCAGTTTCTGAAATATAAAATTTTGAAGTCTAATGATAATTTCTAGACCTCTTGATTTCTGTTTTAGTGATTAAGAATAATTATAAATAGAAGAAAGTGATTTGGTGATGCCTTATTTAGTTGGCTGTATAGTTTCTTTCATCCTTTTAGTTATTTAGAAACGCTCATAATTGAGATACTGTTCTTTCGCTTTGTTTTATGTATCGATGTTTCATGTGGTTTGTGTTATAATTGAAGTGGTATCTGACACAGTTTTATCTTTTTCATTTTTAGAGATTTAATTGATATAGGACTACTTCTTCCTTTGTGCCTATTTGGCTTTCGAAAACTTGTTTGTTGGTTTACGAAAATGTGTGCATTTAGTGGTGACATTTATCTAGCAAGGGCTTGGGGTATGTGGTATAATTATCTAAGTTGTAGTAGATCCTGCTTTAAGGTGTCAATAATTTGATATTCAGACATTTTTATTTTGGTAAATATTTTGGAAAGCAACCGATTCAGAGTTGATATTAGAAACCCAGATCTGGGTCACAGAATGGGTTGGTTTCAGGCTGCTGATGTGCTGCATGTTCAAGCATCTCAAAGTTGTGCTTGAACAAAGTTGTATTGTGTGCCTCAGGTTTCTTCACACCTTCTGGGATTTTCTGAGTTGTTTTTTTTAATTGGTATGCAGGTAGATGTGGCCTTTCTCACGTTAAATGTGCTTCTTTTGGGGTATTGCCAGATTCCTTCTCTTTTGCCTTATGCCTTCTCTACCGGTAGTTTTTCCCCTTATGTTTCTTTGCACCTCTCTTTTCAACTGAACATGCAGTTCTTCTTCTTCTCATTTTTTAACTTCTGTATCTGTCAACTCCTGAGTCTTAGAAGGGCTTTGGGTGGATTTGTAATACTGCTTGGATTTTTTTCTCTCTACTGTGACTGCTTCCTCTCCCCACTTTTTGCTCTTTTCTCTCATCAATGCATCCCTCTTATTTTCAGCAATGACTGTACTTTGTATTTTATGGAGAAAGTTGAGAAATCATTTCCATTTGCCCTACTCTTTCCAGCTTTCTCAGAGGAAGAGGTCCCTCTTCTTTCATTCTCTGGAACTTCTTTTCCTCCCCTGTCCTCTAGGTTCCACACTCCCTACTCGCTGCTCCGGATTGTACCAGCATTCACTTTCTCTGTCTGTCCTCTTATCTTCAACCTCTGGTCTATTACCCACTTTCTCCCCCTAACCTTTTTTGAACATAAAGTTCAAGTCATTACTATTTTGTATGTATATATTCTTCCTGGCTTCTGTTTTAGCTGTCTTCTTTCCATCACAGCTCGACTCAGACACAGCCACTCTGTTCCTGGTAATCACTTTCTCAGTGTTTGCTCCTCATTTCCCTGGTGTTGGCTGCTCCTGCCACTCCATGGAAATACCATCAGTAAGGCCCCCTGTTAGCCTTTTAATGGCAGATGCCCTTCATTTGTTGTTCAACAGCATTGTCCTTTGACACCACTGCCCCTTCTTCCCTGCGTTGTCTTCCCCTTAGGTTTCTATGACATCATTTCACTCTCTTCTGTATCTTTGTATGAGCCATTCACAGTTCTCTCCTCCATGTGGCTCAGGGTCTTTGACTTGTCCCTTAAATATTGCTGTCCCCTGGAGGCTGGAGAAGGCAATGGCAACCCACTCCAATACTCTTGCCTGGAAAATCCCATGGACAGAGGAGCCTGGTAGGCTGTAGTCCATGGGGTCACGAAGAGTCGGACACTTACTGAGCGACTTCACTTTCACTTTTCACTTTCATGCATTGGAGAAGGAAATGGCAACCCACTCCAGTGTTCTTGCCTGAAGAATCCCGGGGATGGGGGAGCCTGGTGGGCTGCCGTCTGTGGGGCCGCACAGAGTCGACTATTCTTGTCACTAGTGGAGAGTCTTCTGATGCTAGTAATCACTGTTCTCCTAACTAGTTTTCTTATTTAGGTCCAGTCCATTTCTAGTTCATTCATATTTCACTTGTCATTAATTCAATAAACACTTACTGAATATTCTTTCCAAAGTATAGGCCTGTTTATGACATGCCTCAGTCAAAAATCCTTCGGATTTGCATTTCAAGATAAACTGCAAACTCCTTAGCTTAACAAATGATGTTCTTTTTTATCCGACTCTTCCCAGCTACTCTAGCCTTGTTTTTCATCCCTTCACTTCATACCTTTTCTTTTTTTTTTTTTATCAGTTTATGAAACTGATTGTACTTCCACAACACTCATGCATCTCTCCCTTTCATGCTGATCTCCTGCCCTTCTTCTTTCTTCACTTACTAATATCCACTGATTCTTTAAAACTCATTTTAAGTGGTCTCTCCTCTGGGAGGCTTTATGACTCTCAGGGTGGGCTGCATGCCCTCTTCTTTGAGATCCCAGACAGCCTCACTCCACTTCAGTCATTAATTTACCAGATTGTGTTTCCCTATGAGATGGAGATATCTTTGAAAGAAGAGACTTCATCTTACTCAGTTTTATGTTCCTAACATTTAGAATGGTACTCAGTTCCTAGTAGGTCCTCAGTAAATAATCGTTATCCTAGGAGTAAAAGAGTAAGTAAGGAGCAGTATAAGTCACTATGGGTTAAGGCAACATTAGATGATTTTGCTGTCAATGAGAATATGTCATTTTATAAACCTGATTAGGTGATAGGAGTGAAATTGCTGTATGTTGAGCATCTATAGGAAAACTGTTCTTTGTTTTGCTCTAAGAAGGTCTAAATAGTTGTATAGAGACAGAGAAAGTGTCTCCCAGAGTTAGTCGTTCATCAAGTATTTATTGAATGTCATCTATATGGGTGGCACTGTGAAAGAAGAGGTACTGAACAGGAATATGGAAGCAAAACATTCTTTTGGGGGTAGAGAGGCCTAATGAACCCAGATTAATTTCACATTAATCTGTGAATTGGTGGTGGTTTAGTCACTAAGTTGTATCTGACTCCTGTGACTCTTATGGACTGTAGCCTGCCAGGCTGCTCTGTACATGGGATTTCCCAGGCAAGAATATTGGAGTGGGTTGTCATTTCCTTCTCCAGGGAGTCTTCCCCACCCAGGGATCAAACCTGCATCTCCTGCAGGCAGATTCTTTACCACTGAGCCACCAGGGGAAGCCCATTATCACTTATTGTTAATATCTATGGTCCCCACCCCACCCCCAAGCTTGTTAATGTTTTGAGAACTAGGTAGGCAAATACATGTAAAACAGCTTTGAAAACTGTAATGCTCTATGAATTGAAGATGATTGTCTTTTTATTTTCAGTATTTCTTGCAGATTATTTGATTCTGTTGAGGCAGTTTGGTGCTAGTATATTTTGTAAAGAAGTCTAATGTTTTTGTACTAAATAAGAATATTAGTGATAATGTGATTTTATATAAAATAACTGTAAGAGTTAGATTCCATACTGGAGCTTTTACTTTAGAAAATATGAGAAAGAAAGACATAAAACTCAGACTTACTGTCCCCTTTCCCTTTTAGGTTGACTGTGCGTTGTCGCTGATTCGACTTGGAATGGAGCGGAATATTCCTGGCTTGCTGGTTCTCTGTGATAATTTGGTTACTCTGGAAGCATTGGTTTATGAAGCTGGGTGTGATTTAACCCTAACCTTGAAAGAACTGCAGCAGATGAAAGACATTGAAAAACTAAGATTATTGATGAATAGTGTAGGTTTGATTTTAAAAGCTTCTTTTTTAAGTGTTCCCTCTGTACTTTGGTGAATGTGTATCTCAAAGCCAAAAGATGTAGTAGCCTTCAAACCAGAGAACTTAGTCAATAAAGGAAGGCTTCTTGACTTAAAAAAAAAATATTAAATTTTATGAATAAATTCCTGAAGGCATCCGAAACCTTTTTGGCTGGTTTTGTACCTTCTTTGCGCTTCATTCATGCTTATCTATAAATGACTGTCCCCCTTCCCCACCACCTCCCAGCTAGGCATGTTTAAAGTAGCTGTCATTCTAGTAATCATGTTTCTAAATCTGTCATTATGCGGGGCTTGGGCTGTGAGGGCCCTCTAGTGTGTTCGTGGCACTAAGGAGATGAGCTACAGTGCTCTTGCTGTTAGCTCTGCCAGCCCCAGACAGCAGGTGATTCTCCTGCTGCCTCTTGGGTCCTTATGAGGCATGAACTGCAGTGTCTGTTTGAGAGAGTGTTGGCTTTCATTGTTTGTGAGTCTGGTTATCTTTGATCTTTATGACTTGTCTGTTTTTACCAGGTTTTAATATTTAACTTAACATGTGTGTGTTTTGGTGAAATGCATTTTCAGTGTTCTGAGGACAAGTATGTGACCAGTGCCTACCAGTGGATGGTTCCATTTCTTCATCGCTGTGAAAAGCAGTCTCCTGGAGTTTCTAATGAACTGCTAAAGGAATATTTAGTAACTCTAGCAAAAGGGGACTTAAAGTTACCCCTGAAGATATTTCAGCATTCCAAGCCTGATGTAAGTAGAAACGTCTTCAAAACCTCTGTACATTTTCCTCTTAAGAATTATGTTTTATTTACAAAATTTGTAATACTTGGCCTTGCAAGGAATTTCTCTTCAAACCAGAAGAAGTAGTTGTCATTTTATTCTTTAAAAATGTTTTATAAATTGAGTCCAAAAACATTTTGAAAGCTCATCAAATGATGTTTATCTTGATTGATATACTTGACGTGTATTGACTTTCTGCTACATTGTGGAAAAGGCATTAGCAAAAGGTCTTAATAGTTGAAAGAATGAATTCTTACCATAGGCAGGCATTTTTCAAGTATTAACTTATTTAATCTTTATAACAATCCTAGGAGGTAGATATGTTTATTATATTAATATTACAGAAAAAGAAAATTATGATATAGAGTGGTTAGGCAGTTGCTCAAGGTCAAGGTAAGGAGAGGAACTTAGGTTCAAACATAAATTTTCTAATTTCCCAGCTATGTTCTTAACTCTTGTGCTTTACTGTAATACCAATAGAAGAAGAAAAGATTTCTGCCCTTGAAGACCTTCAAAATATTTATTAAGTTCTTTAGGATCTCATAAGGAGATCTTTTGATTATTCTAAATAACTCTCACATTTGCTTAAGACTGATCTACCTGCCTGTCTAGCTGTGTCTGTCTTTCTATAGGGCTCACATACTTGTTCAGATTCACTGGTGGTAAGTTGTTTTCTTAAACGAGGCATACTTTTGTAATATAAATAACCTCTTAATTTAGCCATGAATAAAATATGCTGTTTCAAGGGATTAGTGGCTCCCTTTCCATTGGAGGGACTCAAGCAGAATGGCATAGTCCTTTGAGACACTAACTTTGTAGTGAGAGTTAAAGCCTCAGGTTGTGGTTTGAGCAGAAGCCCTTGAAGGCCTCCTCCAGTTCTAAATTCTAATGGGATGTTCTTCTTGTACTGCCTTTGTTAGCAATCTGAAGTCCTCTAAGGTGTGTGGTCATAGACCAGTGTAATAAAGACAGAAAGGAAAGCATTGCTTACTTAAGCTCACACAGATTTTGGTTTCTGGAAGGCTTGTTTGTCAGAAATGTCTCTGTTTATTGACTATTTAAAGTTTTCCATCTTCTCGTAAGCACCTTCCACTTAGTATTCTGATTTTAGGTTTGGGGTGGTGTACTGTGAGCCAAGGGTGGGTTGCTTATGACAACAGAATGCTATGTGAGAAGCAGGATGGATTGAATATGAATGTTTTATGAGGAAGAAAGAAGTGACTAAATTCTTTCCAGTAATCTTGTTTGTGATCCTTCTTCTTTACAGAGTCTTATAAATCCTTTGTATATAGTCAGCTTTTTGTTGTTTTTACTTGGCAATTTAGCATGTGCCTTTTGAATAAAACATATAGCCATTAGTTTTTGTTGAAATTTGTCAACATCAAAGCAGAGAACAATGGTATTTGCTGGGCTCTTCCTTTCCAGTCTGCTCTGTCTCTGTTTCTATCAGTGTTATCTTTCTGTAATGCAAATTTGTTCATGTCTTGATCTATGCACAGTCTCTGGTGACCTATCACTGTCTGCAGGGTAAATGTTGGGCTGTGGGAAGTGGTGTAGAAAGTTCTTTGGGGTCTACTGTTAGTCTGGCTCTTCAGCCTCATTTCCCTCCACGAAGGCACTCATCTACTCACACTACTCACCTTTTCACTCTGTCAGGTTCTTTCATGCCTTTTTATGTTCTTTGAGGATGTTTCCTTTGCTTGGGATAATCAAGCCCCTTTCCATCATTTAGAGCTCCTGCAGTGACTGAGATAGTAAAGAATCCGCCTGCAATGCAGAAGACCTGGGTACAATCCCTGGCACGGGAAGATCCCCTGGAGGAGAGCATGCAACCCTCTCCAGTATTCTTGCCTGGAGAATCCCATGGACAGGGGAGCCTGGCGGGCTGTAGTCCACGGGGTCACAAATAGTCAAGTACAACTAAGTGACTAACACTTTCGCTTCTTTTAATTATAAATCCCTGCTACCAGTCAAGATCCGATAGTCACTTATCCAGTGATTCTGATGGAAAATCAGTGTTATGTACAAGTAGTTTCCACTCTTGTTTTGCTGTGCCCCTGCCTTTCTCATGTGGGGACTGAGCTATTTCAGGTTTAAAAAGACTCTGCCATATTTGCAGCTCTCCAGTACTCATAGGGTGTGATCCTTCGGGGTCCAGAGCAGAAGCACTGGATACTTCTTGGCCCTTCTCCTTGAACATCCGAGACTGTATCCCAGCAATGGGGACCCGGGAGATTGTCTGTTTAACGCTGTAAACTCTCAGTTGCAGTTTTGTGCTGGGCTTGGACTCACACTCCTTAGGAAGTTGAAAAGTGCCTCTGGGCCTGTGCTGTTCAGTCTGGTAGCCACTAGCCATGTATGGTTATGTAAATTAAAATGGAAAACTCAGTTACTCAGTCCCACTAGTTTTTTATGCTATTCTCAGTATTTTATAATTACAAACCCAGCTACAATGTCCATATTTATTTTGTGTTGTTGGCATATATGTATCTTCAGGGTATATTCCTACAAGGGGATCCTGGGCTCTAAGGGTTAGGTTGTGTTGGTATTACTGCATTTTTTTTCAGATAGGTTATTCCGATTTACATTTCCACCAGCAATGTATGAGCATGGCTCTTTCTCCACAACTTTGCAGACAGAATATGTTGTCATACTTAAAAAATTTTTGCCACCACGATGGCTGAAAAACGGCATTTCAGTGTTGTTTTAATTTGTACTTCTCTGAATATGTGTGAATTTGATCATTTTTCCTTGTGCTTGACAGGCATTGTCATTTTTGTGAATTGTCCATTCCTACCTTTTTTCTGTTGCTCAGTCTTTTTTCCAATTTGCACTTGGATTTGTGTCTCTTTGTACCTTAACTTTTAGAAATTCATGTGTATTAGTGTAACTGGTTATTTTTCTGTGGCTTCTACTGAGAAAATACCCTTCACCTACTTAGTAGGTTATCTTTTGACTTTGTTTGAGTGAACTCTGGGAGTTGGTAATGGACAGGGAGGCCTGGCGTGCTGCGATTCATGGGGTCGCAAAGAGTCGGACACGACTGAGCGACTGAACTGAACTGATGGTATATTATGTCATGCAAATTTTTTACAGTTCCTTTTATGTAAAATAAGAATAACACCAGTACTGACTTTACAGGACTGTTTTCAGGATTTGTGAATTAATGCACATAAGGCACTTAGAAACATTACCTGGCGGCACTTATAAACATTACCTGGCACACAATAGTGCTTCCCTGGTGGTTCAGATGGTAAAGAATCTGCCCACAATGCAGGAGACCTGTTCAGTCCCTGGGTTGGGAAGATCCCCTGGAGGAGAGCATGGCAACTCACTCCTATATTCTGGCCTGGAGAATTCCATGGACAGAGGAGCCTGGCGGGCTACCTGCATGGGGTCGCAAAGAGTCAGACATGACTGAACGACTGAGCATAGCACAGGCACACAGTAAGAACATGAGAAAAGTTAGCTACTTTCGTTAGTTTTTTTCTGATGCTTTTATTGTGCCCTGTGTTGCCCCTGTTTCACCAGTTTGTCACTTTAGAACCTTAGGTAACTTACCCTTTGTCAATGATGGTGTCAAATTGATGATCTATTTTGTAATACCTTGAAGAAGTATATATATATATATAAATCCTGTAGCCCAACTACTTTAGAAAACTTTACTTCCCTGGTAACCTCATTTTTTCTTCTTTCCATCCTTTTCTTCTATTCATCTGTTGATATGACTTTTCTACAGAGAAAATACCATTTTTTGGCAGCTTCTCTTGTTTTTTTTTTGTGTGTGTGAGTTTCTACTAAAATATTTAAAAGCAGTAGGTCTTTATTATGGAAATCATCTTAATCTTATTTTGTTGTTGTAAAGGACTCTAAGAAAATACTTTCAGTCCTCTGTTTTGGAGGCAATAATATAAGTATTTATTAATTTATTTAATTCTCACACAGTGCTATTCAGTTCAGTTCAGTCACTCAGTCGTGTCCAACTCTTTGCGACCCCATGAATCGCAGCACGCCAGGCCTCCCTGTCCATCACCATCTCCCAGAGATCACTCAGACTCACGTCCATCGTGTCTGTTGATGCCATCCAGCCATCTCATCCTCGGTCGTCCCCTTCTTCTGCCCCCAATCCCTCCCAGCATCAGGGTCTTTTACAATGAGTCAGCTCTTACATGAGGTGGCCAAAGTACTGGAGTTTCAGCTTCAGCATCATTCCCTCCAAAGAAATCCCAGGACTGATCTCCTTCAGAATGGACTGGTTGGATCTCCTTGCAGTCCAAGGGACTCTCAAGAGTCTTCTCCAACACCACAGTTCAAAAGCATCATTCTTCGGCGCTCAGCTTTCTTCACAGTCCAACTCTCACATCCATATATGATCACTGGAAAAACCATAGCCTCGACTAGACGGACCTTTGTTGGCAAAGTAATGTCTCTGCTTTTGAATATGCTATGTAGGTTGGTCATAACTTTCCTTCAAGGAATGAGTGTCTTTTAATTTCATGGCTGCAGTCACCATCTGCAGTGATTTTGGAGACCCCCAAAATAAAGTCTGATACTGTTTCTACTGTTTCCCCATCTATTTCCCAGTGCTATTAGGAAGATGTTAATATCCCAGTTTTATAGATGAGAAAGTGCTTCCCTAGTGGCTCAGATGGTAAAGAATCTGCCTGCAACACAAAATAAGGCACAAATCTATTACTTCTAATATCCCAGAAAACACTCTAAGAATGGCCCTTGCCCTTTGTGGCTTGCAGTGGGAAAGTGACCCTAAATAGCCATCTTTCTGCATCAGAAATATGGAGTATGTTTTGGGATATGAATATTACTGCATTACAATGTGACTTCTTTTGAAGAAAATGTCAATACTCTTGAGTTAAATGACTAATACTTAATGCATACTGAAAAATAACAAGTTTGAACATCTCTGAATATTAGTTAAGGAATTTTATGTATTTTTTTAAATTAAAACATAAAATTTGGCTTTAGGGTTAGAAATGTTGTTTTTAATGAATTGCCTTTTTAATTCACTGTGTTTCTTCTGTCTACTTTACTTAAATGGGTCATAAATTAAAGAATCTGTTTTCAACAGATGCAAGGCTTATGGGTACAAATTGTCTTTTCTCGCTGATTCTGTAATTAAAATGCAATTTCATTTAGAGTTATTAAAGACCCCAAAAGTCTGTAAGCTAAAAAAAGCCAAGATTTGTTTCTGCAGCTGATTAATTGCACTATTTAATATTCTATTGACAGTGGTACTGGTATATGGCAGAACTGAATGGAAATCTATTGACATTTCACACAACATGCCTTATTTCTCTAGTTGCAGCAAAAAATCATTCCTGATCAGGACCAACTAATGGCAGTAGCACTGGAATGCATCTATAGCTGTGAACGAAATGACCAGCTTGCTCTTTGCTATGACATACTAGAATGTCTACCACAAAGAGGATATGGGTAAGAATCCACAGTGTGCCATTTTTGTGGTTGTGTCTTTTTACTCTAACAGTTAAAATGAAAATGTTTCTTCTCTGAATGTTCATTATAGAGAATTTGGGGAAGATAAAATAAATGAAGAAAATGAAATCATATGCAAACCTATTGCTTCAAGATAAACAGTTTTCTAATAGTGTATGCGAAGTCACTATAATTTTGTCAACCTTGATAATTATCCTTTAAAAAACAAACAGTATCACTATCACCACCACAAGAAGCACTTTAAGTGGATAGACAATAATGTGTCTTTGTTTTAAACAGTGTTTCTAATTAATCTTTTCCCATATTTTTGTGCTAGCTATATTTCTTCTGTGAATTGTTTGTTCTTGGCCCTTGCCCTGAATAAAACTTATAAGTAATAATGTGGGGTATAAATACCTCATTTTCTTTACATCTTTTATCTTTATTGAGATATAATTAGCATTTATCACCATGTAAGTTTAAGGTTTAAGCATACTTAAATATGTTGTGAAATGATTACACATTTAAAATAAAAACTTTTTTTCCTTATGATGAGAACTTTTAGGATTAAGCAACTTTCCAATACAACATACTTCAGTGTTAACTATAGTCATCATGTTACATGTTACATCCCTGGTACTTATTTATCTTATAACTGAGAGTTTGTACTGTTTGACCACCTTTATTCAGTTTCCCTTATAGCACCCACAAATCTGACCTTTTTGGTTTACCTCCTATAAGTGGGATCATACAGTATTTGTTTTTCTCTGTCCAACATATTTCACTTTGCATAAAGCCCTCAAGGTCCTTCCATGTTGGTATAAATGAATGACTTCTTTTTTGTGGCTGAATAGTATTTTATCATGTATGTGTATATCTCATTTTCTTTATTCTTTCCCTTTGTCCTTTGATGGATACTTAGATTGTTTCTGTATCTTAGGAATTGTAAAACATGCCGCAATGAACATGGGGTACAAATATCTCTTTGATATAGTGATTTGGTTTTATTCAGATATATAACCAGAAGTGGAATTGCTAGATCATATGGTAGTGCTATTTTTAAATTTTTGAGGAATGAATATACATAATTTTTAACTGGGCTTATGTTTAAGTAGAAGTTTATATAATATTCTTTTGGATCATTTAGGTGTGTGCAAATCAGATTTTTATTTTCTCTTTGAAAGTCACACAACAATCATTCCTTTAATTATACTTTTAAAATGTAGTATATATTATAAATTCCGTATCTGGAGAAGTTATGTAAAGCACATGGAAAAGCACTGAATGAAAGATTAATGGGCCTGTCTCTATGCCTTTGTGATGACAGCTGAGTCACTTCTCTGGTCATCAGTTTCCTCATTTGCAGAATCAGCTATTTAGACAAGAAGTCCTCCTCATGCTCTATTTCTTTTTCTCCCATCTCTTTCTTTGCTGTCTTTTCTTTCCAAGGAAATATTTGTTTGTGTGTATGTGTGCACGTAATGAATGATAAAAGTCACTGATATTACAGCCCATTGTGAAATAATTGTTTCATGTAATCTTTCAGTTCAGTCACTCAGTTGTGTCTGACTCTTTGTGACCCCATGGACTGCCAGGTGTTAGGCTTCCCTGTCCATCACCAACTCCTGGAGCCTGCTCAAACTCATGTTCATTGTGTTGGTGATGTCATCCAACCATCTCATCCTCCATTGTCCCCTTCTCCTCCCACCTTCAATCTTTCCCAGCATCAGGGTCTTTTCCAATGAGTTGGTTCTTTGCATCAGGTGGCCAAATATTGGAGTTTCAGCTTCAACGTCAGTCCTTCCAATGAATATTCAGCACTGATTTCCTATAGGATTGACTGGTTGGATCTCCGTGCAGTCCAAGGGACTCTCAAGAGTCTTCTCCAACACCACAGTTCAATAGCATCAATTCTTTGGTGCTCAGCTTTCTTTTTGGTCCAACTCTCACATCCATACATGACTACTGCCGGAAAAAACATAGCCTTGACTAGATGGACCTTTGTTGGCAAGGTAATGTCTCTGCTTTTTAATATGCTGTCTAGGTTGATCATAGCTTTTCTCCCAAGGAGTAAGAGTATTTTAATTTAATGGCTGCAATCACCATCTGCAGTGATTTTGGAGCCCAAAATAAGTTTCTCACTGTTTCCATTGTTTCCCCATCTATTTGCCATGAAGTGATGGGATCTGATGCCATGATCTTTGTTTTCTGAATGTTGAGTTTTAAGCCAACTTCTTCACTCTCCACTTTTACTTTCATCAAGAGGCTCTTTAGTTCTTCTTCACTTTCTGCCATAAAGCAGAATGTCCTGTGTCATCTTTAATGGTACTGAAATCACATGAAAAATTGATGGGGAAGGAATACACACATGGTAACAAAGTATTACCTTAAGCAGATATTTTTAACTTTTTTTTTGTAATTTCATAAGAGAAATTTACTTTTATAGAGTTCAAGTCTGACTATTGTCATGTTTGATCAAGTTATCAGAAATGGCATCACTTAGAGTCCGATAGCCTAGCAGTATGTGCCTCCTTGTGAGAAGCAGTATGAAGGAAAATTTACCCTGAATCTAATCAGTACTTTAAGCTGGACTTCTAGTTTACAGTAAATGTAGGGAACAGGAGAACAAGTTAAATAACACCTTGAAGACAAAACCGAATAAATACAGACTGAGATATTCTAGATATTCAGGTTGTCTTCAGTTTGAAAAGTCTGTGTCGTGAATAAAAACAGATTGGTGGCGGTGAGGGGGAGCTATTCTGAAATTAAGGTGTCCAAGGTAACATAATCCCCTTCTAATCTTTAACCATAAAATAATGTTATGTACTAGTTAAAATGAGGGTACTGGGAGACTTGTAGTAGACAAGCAAGTGTGGGCTTCTCTCCTTCCGCATCCTTGGATACCTGTCTTCATAGATCATGTTTCTTTTTCTTCTCAACTTTGTCTATGTCCTTTAAAATATTATACTCAAATTGTTTACTGCTTTTCTGACTTCAGATGATTATTTGTTTTATGGAAACCTACCCTGCTCCCGTACCGACTTCTCCTAACCATTTTCTCAGTGTAGTTGAAGAGGTATTTTTATCATTGTGATAATGTATATACTGTTCAAACAGAGCTAGTTATGATTGTGTTTCCTTTTTATGCATTTTTTTTCTTGGATTGAATAATTTCCTTGTCATTGTTTCCATTTATTTCCCTCACTCTTCTGACAAAAGTGTAAAACTCCCTTTCAAGGTCAAATATACCTAGTAATCTTTTCTTTCTCTTTTCACACTCTCTCTTACTTCAGAGAAATGTCTTAGAATTGTCTTTTCTTTTCCTCTGATATGGACTAATTCTTTACTCTGCTGTACATTGGTCATCTCTCCTCTGTTGTTATGTTGCATTTCTGGAGTTGTTATCTTCTCCTTTCTTTACTTGTTCCGTCACTTTGATAGAACACAGTCTTGAATAGCTTCTTGTCAAATATCACATAGAGGAAGTCTTATTTTAAGACTGTTCCATGTCAGAAAAATATCATAGTTGCATCCTTACACTTGGAAGGCTTGGCTTGCATGGAAATCTGAGTTAATGATCCTTTTGCTTATGAGTTTTGGAGGCATCAATGTTGGCGAGAAGTCCAAGGCCATTGTATGGCTTTTTTCCTCCTCTTTTGGAATCCTTCAGTACCTACCCTTCATCTCTAATGTTCTGAAATATCATAAGGATGTGTTTTATTGTGAATCTAGGTTTATCATTACATAGTGTGTTCCGATGTGGAGACTCATGTCCTTCAGCCTATTCTTTCTTATATTTTTTCCTGTTATGTTTCTTTGATTAGTTTATTTGCATGCCCTTCTATTTTTTTTTTTTCTTTTTTGCACATTTTAAATTTACTGCCTTTTTTGTTATTTTTTCCCTACATTTTGATCTTTTGTTATATGGCCTGGGAAATTTCTGTAGTTTTATTTTCTAATCCTTATTTTGAATTTTAAAATTTGTTTTGGCTTTCTTAAATTCCAAGAATTTTTTCTTATTCGCTTTAAAACAAAATAATCTCCTACTCTTTTTTTCACAGATGCATAAACCCCTTTCTATACACCTTGCCTTACCCTCACCCCACCATGATCTTTGACTTTTCATATTTTGTTTGTTTGCATCTCTGCTTTTACTGTGAGATCCTTTCTTCCATGTCTAATGATTCTTGACCATTAATTTATATTTAATAAGTAATAATTGGTATCTTATTGGGTAATATCTGATTGGATGCCTTGTGACAAGCTGAAGGCTTTTCATTATAGGGGTCCTTAGGAAATTGCCTTATTTTATGAGAGGCTAGATTGTCAGTCTTGTTTTAGTTTTGATTTCTGGAGGATAGGGTAATCGTATATTCTGTCTATTGTGTTACAGAAATGTTGGGTGGTTCGTAGATCCCGACTGTTGATCTCTTTTCATTAAGAGTTGAAGTACTGACCCCAAGAAGGAATCAAGGCAAACAGCCTTGTTCCTGGTAAAGCTAACTGGAGACTGTACTAGTGGTTATACTTCCCTTCCTCAGTCCAGGTTTGGGGAATCTTCATAACGAAAGAATTGGAGAAGAAAATGGCAACCCACTGCAGTGTTCTTGCCTGGAGAATCCCAGGGATGGGGGAGCCTGGTGGGCTGCTGTCTGTGGGGTTGTACAGAGTCAGACATGACTAAAGCAACTTAGCAGCAGCAGCAGCATATAGAAAGAAAAGGTGTAATCACAGGGAGGACTCAACATCTGTTTATTACCGAAAACTGTACCGATGGGACTACAGGCTTCTTCACATCTTTGGTGAAGAGCAGCAGGTCTACCTCTGAGGACCATGGGGGTTCAATAGGCAGCACAGGGCTGGTAATGTGGATTGTCTTAACAATTTTTTAGCAAAATATCATTCAGTTCAGTTCAGTCACTCAGTCGTGTCCGACTCTTTGTGACCCCATCAATAGCAGCACGCCAGGCCTCCCTGTCTATCACCAACTCCCAGAGTTCACTCAGACTCACGTCCATCGAGTCAGTGATGCCATCCAGCCATCTCATCTTCTGTCATCCATTCTCCTCCTGCTCCCAATCCCTCCCCGCATCAGAGTCTTTTCCAATGAGTCAACTCTTTGCATGAAGTGGCCAAAGTACTGGAGTTTCAGTTTTAGCATCATTCCTTCCAAAGAAATCCCAGGGCTGATCTCCTTCAGAATGGACTGGTTGGATCTCCTTGCAGTCCAAGGGACTCTCAAGAGTCTTCTCCAACACCACAGTTCAAAAGCATCAATTCTTTAGTGCTTAGCTTTCTTCACAGTCCAACTCTGACATCCATGCATGACCACTACCCATCCTTTAAAAACCTCATCCCAGTGGATGTCAGAGTGTCTCAAGTCAAGGTGCTCTTCTCAGAGGGTATCAAGAGATGTAGAGCCCTTTCCTTAACAAGCACCCCATAGGGCAGAAGTGTTGGGAAGCTTCTTTTTACACGATCTTCAGGAATGACATGATGGTCCCTCCGCCTGCTTGATGCCCCCTTGGTTGTCCTTGAATCATCTAGGTAAAATCATTGACTTCCAACTGACATGTGCAATTTTTAGGAGTAAACATATTAGACTTTGTTTTTCAGTAAGGTCAAAGAGGCATGAATATCAATTAGAACTTATCTATCAATCAACTTATAACCAGTAATTTGCCTACTGTGAGGATTGGATTTAATCATGATATCAATTGCATGATGATATTTAGAGAACATTTTTTTTTAATGTAGACATTATAATGAGGGGGCTTTCCTTATGGCTGAGCTAGCTGGAACATGGAAGCAACCTAGATGCCCACTAACACATGAATGGATAAAGAAGTTGTGATACATATACATAACGGAAAATTCAGTTCACTTCAGTTCAGTCACTCAGTCATGTCCGACTCTTTGGACACCATGAATTGCAGCACACCAGGCCTCCCTGTCCATCACCACCAACTCCCGGAGTTCAGTCAAACTCAAGTCCATTGAGTCAGTGATGCCATCCAGCCATCTCATCCTCGGTTGTTCCCTTCTCCTCCTGCCCCCAATCCCTCCTAGCATCACACTCTTTTCCAATGAGTCAACTCTTTGCACGAGGTGGCCAAAGTACTGGAGTTTCAGCTTTAGCATCATTCCTTCCAAACAACACCCAGGGCTGATCTCCTTCAGAATGGACTGGTTGGATCTCCTTGCAGTCCAAGGGACTCTCAAGAGTCTTCTCCAACACCACAGTTCAAAAGCATCAATTCTTCAGCGCTCAGCTTTCTTCACAGTCCAACTCTCACATCCATACATGACCACTGGAAAAACCATAGCCTTGACTAGACGGACCTTAGTTGGCAAAGTAATGTCTCTGGTTTTGAATATGCTATCTAGGTTGGTCATAACTTTCCTTCCAAGGAGTAAGCGTCGTTTAATTTCATGGCTGCAATCACCATCATATTACTCAGACATAAAGAGGAACATACTTGAGTCAGTTCTGATGAGGTGGATGAACCTAGAACCTATTATACAGAGTGGAGTGAGTCAAAAAGAGAAAGATGAATGTCGTATTCTAACACATATTCGGAATCTAGAAAAATGGTTCTGAAGAATTTATTTACAGGGCAGCAGTGGAGAAACATAGCGAATAGACTTATGGACATGGGGAGAGGGGAGGTGAGGGTGAGATGTATGGAAAGAGTAACATGGAAACTTACATTGCCATATGTAAAATAGACAGCCAAGGGGAATTTGCTGTATGGCTCAGGAAACTCAAACAGAAGCTTAGGGGCTCTGTATCAACCTAGAGGGGTGGGATGGAAGGGAGGTTCCAAAGGGAGGGGATACATGTATACCTATGGCTGATTCATGTTGAGGTTTGACAGAATACAACAAAATTCTGTAAAGCAATTATCCTTCAGAAAAAAGAAAAAAAAAAGAATCTCCCCACAGTGTGGGAGACCTGGGTTTGATCCCTGGGTTGCGAAGATACCCTGGAGAAGGGAAAGGCTACCCGCTCCAGTATTCTGGCCTCGAGAATTTTACGGACTCTATAGTCCAGGGGTTCACAATGAGTTGAACACAACTGAACGACTTTCAGTTTCACTATAATGAGGGGATGAGTATATTTGTTTTCAGAGAGTTTGTAGGCTAAGAAATGCCATGTGTGTGTGTCCAAAAGCTTTTTTCCAGCTTCAGATTAATGGTTTCTAATCTAACAGACTTTAAAAAAATTTTTTTTGGTAAACAGACACAAAAAGCATGATACTCTGCTCTTGTTCCATTTATTTCTTAATGATCGTATTTCATTATTATAATTTTCTAAATAATTTCAATTATAAATTAGTCTAGCATTAAAGTATAGGCCTTCGGAATATTTACTCTGGTTCTTTTTGCTCCTAGTGCCAAGTTTGTCAGTTTACATTCTCTTAGTGATTAGTTGTTTATTTTCAGTGATTAAATGGTTTTATTTACCAAATGGTTAACCATACATTTATTCACTATTTAGGATATTAGATTCTTGTGTGTCTTACCTAGACTGCACATTCCACCTGACTGAAAAAATTCTTTAGTCATTATGTTTGTGAATGTCATTCACAAAGGAAGAACATTGAATTCTGAAAATCAATGACAAACGTTTATTGTAGAGCTACAAAATGATAATTTAAGAATATTGTTTCTGAATGAGTGTTAATTGAAGACAAATGATCTTTTGTTTTTGAAGGACTTTAAGTGGAATATACCCTAATTTATCACTCCAGTGCAAGGCTGCAAACTTGGTTTAAAAAGATAGTATAATCTTTGTAAATTGCATGAAATAATTGCCACATAGATTTAGACCAGGACAAATTGATAGTTTTAAAAATAGTGAGGCTTTGGTGTTCAAGGTAGGTCACTTTTAAGTTTCCAAGGCCAGATGAGATTTTTATTTGGTTTTCTTATCAGATCATAAGATCTTGCTGGAATTCAGCCAGGTCATTGGTTGGAAGGCATCAGAGTGTGCCGGGTATAGTTGTTCTCAGTTGAGAGCTGTCCCTCCAAGGTTGGGACACAGAGTTGCAGGGCGTGGCTGGGGGCTTTCTAGCAGTTGCTTAACTTTTCTGGCGTACTCCTTTCACTTGCATGTGTGTGGTACTGTAGTAAGTCCATGCTACCAGCCATGTTCTTATTAGTTTATGATCTTTCTCATGGTGATGTTTCTCCTAGTCTCCCATCTAATATTTTCCTGAGAGGGAGTTTGCTTGTTATCTCAACTCCCCAGTAGGAGTTATCTATATGATGACTATGTACTTCTTCTTCACTTTAAAATATTACAGTGGGGTCAGCATGAATGATGAGATGTAAAAGACCCTTGAGTATATAGAATCCTAATGGACATGTCCTGTGAGTCACAGGTGGTGTAGACAGGACCAGGACAAAGCCACTGTGCAGGGCCATGGCTCCCAATCTATTTTATTGTTAAAAAAAAAAAAAATGATAGCTTTATTCTGTATCACTTCTTTAAAGAAACACTACAGTTGATTTATAATTCTTTTTGCTTTTCATCAGAACTGAACTAAAAGTCTTTAGGAACATAGTTGCCCATGTCTCACTAATCTTTAATAGAAAATATCATTTTGTTCTAGGATTTTTTATCTTAATCTCTTTTGAGTTATGAAAGATGCTGAGTGAGTGTAGGAAATGAGACTGACATTTTACTTGGACAGTATGACACCACTTTTCTGTATTAATGTCCAAGGGAAACATCAGGTTTTTTTTTGTAGTTTTTTTTTTAAACTTGAGTTTGGTATTTTAGGTAAAAAGCTACTCCTAAAACCTAATTTTAATTCTTTTTTCTTTTTCCTTCAGTCAGAAAGCAGAGGTCACCCCAGCGCTTCATGACATGGTAGACCAGCTGGAGCACATTCTCAGGTCGGAAAACTCAGTCTGGCTCTGTGCTGGTTAAAGACGGCTGGCCAAGAAGCGTTGCCTTAGACGTGCCCAGTGGCCATTTCTACTTAGGTCTCATATTTGCTTGATTCTCCTAGGAGTGAATGAATCTCATCATAGCTTATCTCAGCAGAATGCTACAGTAGTGGAAACCTGAACTTTGAAGACCAGTAGAAGTGTGTTCAAATCTAGCTGTTGTTACTTACCAATTGTGTGACCTTTGAGCCTATGGTTTTCTTAGCTGTAATACCTATAATATCTAACTCATGAGATGTGAAATTAATATTATATTAAGGGCTTCCCTTGTGGCTAGGGTGGTAAAGACTCCACCTGCAATGCAGGAGACCTGGGTTGGGAAGATCTCCTGCAGAAGAGAAAGGCTACCCACTCCGGTATTATGGCCTGGAGAGTTCCAGTCCCCGGGGTCGCAGAGAGTAGGACCCAACTTAGTGACT
Organism: Redunca redunca; assembly: GCA_006410935.1. Lineage (NCBI taxonomy): Eukaryota > Metazoa > Chordata > Mammalia > Artiodactyla > Bovidae > Redunca > Redunca redunca. Next base: position 242,865 of record SJYQ01000538.1, read on the forward strand.
TTCACTTTCACTTTAAGCTTTTAAAGTACCTCACACTTACTGGGTAAATAAGAATATTAGTTACTTCAGCAGTTGCTACTTCTACCAGCAAACAGTGTTTATTTTGCCCCTTAGTTTCCTTTTTTTGGGGTATACTACATTTGATTGAATATTTGGATTATAGTAGTAACTAGCAATATTCTCTACTGTGAAAATGAAATATTAAGCTCTTTTGGAGACTGAAAATCTCCAAGTTGCTATTCAGAAAGTGTAATATTGTTTACTAGTGTTCATTTTTATATTTATAGATAATGTGTTTATATATAATGTGCTTGTATGTAAGTTTTAAATATTTACATTAAAATTAAACTTTAGGAGTAATAAACTTTGCTCTTCCAATATACAATTGTGGAAATTATAAATAATAACATCACTTGATAAAGTAAGGGTAACTATTTGGAATCTACTAATTTGATATGTCTCTCCTCCCCACAGCCTCTCTGAAAAATTGAGCATAGTTTGAACAAAACTTAATTTGTTAAGTCAATATAGATTCATTCCTTACAAATCTACATGGTTTCCTTTATTTCCCTAATGAAGTGGGAAGGAGCTTTCCCAAAGAGATACAGTATAATAAACATAATGTATTTCATAAAAAGTTATTACTGCATGATAAACATTATTTATTTCACCACATGTTCCTGGATGTAACCATGAATTGTGTTCATAGTCAAATTATGCTCTCAGTACCTCAGGCAAAGGAGTAGCACCCTGTAGATTTCTGGATGATTCACAAGTCTTTCACTGTTCACCTTAATTTACTAACCTTTTAAAAGGAAAGCTTTTCATTCCTGTTCCGGTTTTACGTCATAGCCATTAATAGTTGATAAATGTTTAGTGTGTATAATGTCAGGTGACATGACCCATTAAACTTACCTTTATGCAGAGTTACTGAATTTTATCTGACCTTTAATTCATAAATGTGAGATTTGTTGAGAACAAGATGTGTATACAGTGCTGATAATTATGGAATAAGATATCCTAAGAAGATCCATATAAGAACAGGAATCTTGTTATAGAATGGATTCCTGAGGAAGATTGAGCCTTATGGTGTTTCTGTGGTTTTCCAACTCTAAAATCCTTTGCTTATTGCTTTTCTAGCAGCCTTGCCTATAACAAAATACTCACTAGGGTTGTTAAGAGTTAAATCTGGGTATTGCAATGATAGATTTGGCTTATTTTGCTGACTTAATGCTTTTAGAGTACAGCAAAACTGTGAAAAAGATTTTGAGATAAGGATATGCCAGGGTTTTAAAAAAATGTTAACTTATACCAAGAATATTGTAATAAAAGTCAGTAGGGGAAATAAAATTTGGTATATAGTTATTAGCTTTTCTTTGGCTAAGAATTAATGTAATGTGTAAAATTGGGTCATTCCCTGTGCTACTTTTTTATTTTTGTTTTAAGTACTTAAACCTAAGTGCTACTTGTATGTTCAACGTTCTTAGAGCTGTTTTGTTTGGTAGCAAAGCATATTTAAAAGTTCTTTTTTACTTACAGTGTGTCAGAGATTTTGGAGAAACATGGACTTGAAAAGCCAATTTCCTATGTTAAAAATACTCAGTCTAGCTCAGAAGAGGCACGCAAGCTGATGGTTAGGCTGACTAGGCACACCGGTCGAAAGTGAGTAATAAACACAATTAATTGATAATTGTGCATGATTAGAAACAAGTACTGCGTGTTTTTTTTTTTTCTTTTTCTGACTTCATTGGGATATAATTGACCAATAATAAATTGCACATATAAAGTATAGAAACTGATAAGTTTTGATCCACGTATGAAGAAAGCTGAGTGCTGAAGAATTGATGCCTTTGAACTGTGGTGTTGGAGAAGACTCTTGAGAGTCCCTTGGACTGCAAGGAGATCCAACCAGTCAATCCTATAGGAGATCAGCCCTGAATATTCATTGGAAGGACTGATGCTGAGGCTAAAACTCCAGTACTTTGGCCACGTGACATGAAGAGTTGACTCACTGGAAAAGACCCTGATGCTGGGAGGGATTGGGGGCAGGAGGAGAAGGGGATGACAGAGGATGAGATGGCTGGATGGCATCACTGACTCGATGCACATGAGTTTGGGTGAACTCCAGGAGTTGGTGATGGACAGGGAGGCCTGGCGTGCTGCGATTGATGGGGTCGCAAAGAGTTGGACATGACTGAGCAACTGAACTGAACTGAGCTGCTGTACCCGTGAAACCTTCACCTCATCAAAATAATGTCCCTAACCATCACCCCTGAAGGTTTTCTTTTGCTCATTTCTAATCCCATTCCTCCTCCTGCTTCTTCCCATCACACCCCCATTCCTTGCCCAGGCTATCACTGATCTATTTTCTGTCTCTTTATCTTATTTTGCATTTCCTAGAATTTGATGTAAATGGAGTCATAACAGTATGCTTTTTGTCTGGCTTGTTTCAGTCAGCATAATTATTTTGTGATTCATCCATGTTGTATCATGGATCCATAGTTTTCCATTGGTGGATTTACTGCACTTTGTGGATCTTTTCTACTTGTTGATGGACATTTGGTTTGTTTTGAGTTTTAGCTTGTACAAATATAGCTGCTATGAATACTCATGCACAAGTGTCTGTATGGACATGTGCTTTCATTTCCTTTGGATAAATCCATGAGAGTTGAATGGCAGGATCATATCAATAGATGGATAATTAACTTTTGGAAAAACTGTCTTCCAAAGCATTTATAATTATTTTTTTTTAATCAGTCTTTTAGGAGAAGGACCATACTTGGTATGGTCAATCTTATTAAGTTTATTTTAATAGGTATTAATATATTATGGTATCTAATTTTTGTTTTAATTGCTTTATACAAAGAATAATACCATTGAGCATCTATTTATGTGATTATTTGCCATCAGGGTATCTTCTTAGATCATTTTAAAACTGAGCTTTTGTTTCTTTACTGATTTTGAGTTTTCTTATATACTTGGGATACGAGTTCTTTTTTAGATATATGCTTTTGCAGAGATTTTCTCCTATCTGTCTTATCTTTTCATTTTCATACCTGTCTTTTGAAGTGCATATTTTATACATTTTGATAAGATCCAGTTTATCAGTTTGTTCTTTGTTGATTGTGTTTTTGATGTCATGTTATGAAACTTTTGCCACAAAGTTTCCTCCTGCCATTTGTAGTAAAATTTTTAGTTTTTCCTTTTGCAGTCAGATTCATGTCCCATTTTGAGAGTTCATTTTTGTTTATCATTCATGATATAGATTTTTTTAAATACCTAAATATTCCAGCATTATTTGTTGAAAAGACTATCGTTTCTGTACTAAATTGCTTTTACATCTTTGTTGACTATCAGTCATCCATGTAATGGGAGCCTGTTTTGGAATTCTTTATTTTGATCCACTGATCTATTTGTCTATCTTCTAATTATAATAACCATACTATGTTAATTGTTATAGAGCTGTAGTAAGTCTGAAAATTACTGTAAATTTATAGGAAGTCTTAAAACTTCCTCCTCATCTCTTTTTGGACAGTTTATTATAGTTATTGATTTATGTGCCTTATATTTCCCTTGAAATCTTTAGCTTATCCAGGGGAAGTGTTAGAGTCACTGTACATGTAATTTGGAATCTTATGTATCACTGGCCATCTCTCAGTTTTTAAATGAGTAATTTAGAAGATTCTGATAATTTAAGTCTTAAGATTTCTTTACAGTTGGTCAGGATTTTCCACCGTGTTGGCTCTGCTCTAGAACCCACTCTTCAATAAGAAAGCATTGGTGCTGCTGCTAGATGACCTGCTGTCTGTCCATTGACTTCTCTCAAGTTCTTTTGAAGTCTTTGAAGTTAGTTTCTACTTATGGCATTCTACTTACTGAGAATATGTAAGAGAGTGGGGCCTCTTTCTTCAAGGTAGTCAACTTGAAATGAGTCTTAATTATTTCATGTATGCTACCACAGCTTGACGTTCAGCAACTATAGAATTTTCTTATGCATATTCCAAATGGTGGCAGGTTTCACTGACTATGTCACCAATGAGGTTTTACCATCTTGAATGCTGTAGTATTTTCTCTCTGGAAAATAACACATGCCTTCATTCCAAAGTGGTAACTCATACATCATGTTTGTATTCAGGTATCTCTGTCAATTTTCAAACCTCTTGTTATAGTGCCCCCAAGTTCTATTCTTGGTTCTTATTTACTGCATGTATTCTGAAAAGACCATTGGAAATAATGTCTTATAATTTGTTTTAATTAGAACCTGTACTTATAGCTAGCCATGTGTGAGCAAGCATTAATACCATCTGTCCCGTGTTGCTGGTTTCCAGAAGAACAGCTGGGCATGAGAATTTGAATTCTACTAGACAGTGCCCAGGTCTGGTTTTATGAAGCTTGTGCAAGATGGACACTCAATTTTTCAAACATTTTGCTACTTTTTTTGCCTGCAAGCCAAATGTGAAAGAGCCCTTTAATTTTTTGAAGTCCACCCAAGAGTTCACATACCAACGTCTAGCTAAGGGAAGCACTTCAGGGATTATCCTTGAAGACTTGTGAATATGTCAGCTTGTTTTATGTATTTGTATGCTGGAAAAGAATGTGTTCTCTTAAGCTTTATTGCATATGGGATATAAATAATTGTTCATTTTGTGCAACAAATATAAATTTTTTTTTGATATTTTGTTTTTAACCCATAAGAGAAAACAATGCATGGAAAAGAAACATCCAGTTGGTGTTTGACAAACACAAAACAAAACCTACCCTTTTCAAGCAATGAGATTCATGAGTATATAGAACTTCAACACTAGAAAATAAATGGTGATTACAAACTCATAGATTTTCAACAGAGATGAACTTTGAAGAGAGGTGGAGAGAATTACAGCACATCTGCCCTCCTACCAGGCAATATTCGTGATGGTATATGTAATGACAGAAAAATGGACAATGTATTTGTAACTTTCACATTCATTCATTCACATTTGTTGAATGCTCTGTTGTACCAGAAAAATGTGAGGCGTGTCTTTTCATACATTCTACTTTAAGTTAATCCTCATAATATTCAAAAAAGGGATCTGAAGTTCAAAGAAATCAGTAAGTTTATTCAATTCCATACAGGCAGTTGAGCCTGTTTTTACACTTAGGTAAAACCTTGCTTCAGTTGTCTGTTTTATCCACATTAATCTCTTCCATTCCTTATCATTGTCTGAGATGGACTTTAAGTTAGAAAACTGAAATTCAGGAGTATTAAATACTCGCAGTCACAGAGCTAGTATGTGAGTCCCTGGGGCATTGTTAACAAAACCTTTTCTGCTGCTGCAGAAGAATCTGAGCCATCAAATATCTAACTCTGTGACTCTGGAAGCTAACATGACATGGTATTTGGACAACTGGATTGTGTAGGCCTCACTGCTCCAGCCCCGATCGGTAAATTGCTTCTGAGCAGAGGAAACTGTCAATAAACTGGGGAACCTGATAGGGACTTGCTATTTTTAACTTTCCCATGTTTGGTCACTGGCTTATATTTGAGGGGACCCCGAACACTGTGGCTATGGGATTGTTGAAATAAATACCAACTTGTGTGGGGAATGAAGTGTCTTCCTAAGCCAGATAGGAACTGCAGCTGCCTTACAGAGCTCTGTCTTATCCCACCTGGGCTGGCACCTGGGTGGAGGGAACCCCCGCAACACTGTCCCAGACTCCCTGGACTCTGCCAAGACTCCCACTGAGAGGAAACCCTGAGGCTGCCCTGCTGACCAGCTGTGTTTCCCTCCTCAAGACTCAAGCCATGTGTGGCCTCTGTGGCCTTCTCCGTCTGTACGTGTGGTTGAAGTTAAGGACACCCCCTGCTGGCAATTGCAAAGTGACGAGGATGGAATTTTGAAATGCACTCTCCTGTCTCCAAGTGCTTTTTGTGCTGTATTGCAGCTGCTTTATCTTAGGCCATTATTTTATTTCACCATAGAAACTCACAGCTTGTATACCTTTGCTGTAGTCAGAGAATGCTATTCCAGTTTTGTGTCTAGGCCGCCTGTGGCTGAGGTCGCTCCGCCAGCATCTTTGATGTGTCACTGCCCACCTTTTCCATCTGTCTTTAATCCAAGCTTTTTTTCCTGGAAATTCAAATGAAATATACTTCTGTTGATCATCCAAGAGCTGTGTGGCATAGGGAATGGTGGTACCAATTTTTTTACTTTTGGTCAATTGACAGCCACAATTTTCTTTTTTCTTTTTCTCCTCCCAGGCAGCCTCCTGTCAGTGAGTCTCACTGGAGAGTGTTGCTGCAGGACATGTTAACTATGCAGCAGAATGTTTACACGTGTCTGGATTCTGACGCTTGCTATGAGGTAATTTGACAGTATTTCCTTTTAATTTTTAAATTTTGGTTGTTAGATTTTGTTGATTGAACACAAAGATGATGACCAGAAGCTTCACTCCAAGTAATAGGACTGAATTATTGACAAATAGCTGGTAATTGAGTAGTGCTTTAGAGTTTGAGCACTTTCATATCTACATTTCAGTCTTCTTTGTTCATCGCCACACATTTATTTAGTGGGTTAATTCTCATCTGGAAAACTCCAAATTGTACATCAAGTACAATTATAAGCCTCTCTTCCATAGTTTTGGTGGTCACCAAAAATGACTTCATCGTAGTCGGACTTCCCTTGTGGCTCAGATGGTAAAGAATCTGCCTGCAGTGCAGGAGACCTGGGTTCAATCCCTGGGTCGGGAAGATCCCCTGGAGAGGGAAATGGCAACCCACTCCAATATCCCTGTCTGGAAAATCCCATGGACAGAGGAGCCTGGTGGGCTGCAGTCCATGGGGTCGCAAAGAGTTGGGCACGACTGGAGATCAGGCCTGGGTGTTCATTGGAAGGACTGATGCTGAAGTTGAAACTCCAGTATTTTGGCCACCTCATGCAAAGGGCTGACTCATTGGAAAAGACCCTGATCCTGGGAGGGAGGAGAAGGGGACGACAGAGGATGAGATGGCTGGATGGCATCACCGACTTGATGCACATGAGTTTGGGTAAACTCTGGGAGTTGGTGATGGACAGGGAGGCCTGGCGTGCTGCGATTCATGGGGTTGCAAAGAGTTGGACACGACTGAGCGACTGAACTGAACTGAACGGAGCAATTGACACTGATGACTTGTGAAAAACGACTTCATGTACCTGGGAAATATCTCTCAAATCTGCCCTGTCTTCATCTCTGCTAGGTTGCAATAATCCTCCAAACTTGTTCTGCTCCTTCCATGTCTCCTTCTAACTTGCACGGATTGAGAATATTCTTCTAAAACAGACCTTTTCATTACACTCTTCTTCTTAAAATGAGCTGCTTATTCCCTATGTACAGTCAGAAAGTATCCATATTTCTTACCCTGTCATAGAAAGCCACTGGCGATTCCAGCCACCCTGTGCATTTCTCGCCTCTGACACACTCTACTGTGTCCCTGGGCTCCAGTGGTGTCTGATCTGTCCTGAGTCCCTCCACTCACCATGCTGTTCCCTGCTTCTGTGACTGCACGTTGTTCCTTTTGCCTACCTGGAATATGTTCCTCTTTTTTAAATTTGAAAATTGATGATAACTTGTAGGATTTAGCTCACTAATCATGTCCTCTAAGATGCCTTCCTTTGTCCTTGAATATAGCTCATCTCTTTTGTAGCCTTTCTTTCAAATGTAGTGACTTGCATGTTTCTATGTGTGTTTCTTCCTCTTGGTCATTAGTCTATAGGCAGGCATTATTAGATCATGTTCATCTTCAGCTCCCCTAGTGCATATTCTAGTATTTGGCGTACAAAGGGTACTTAAAGATGGCTAATTGTCTAGGATTGCAACCCAGGAGGATTTAATCTTTATTTTGGAAGGTATATGTATTACCACCAAATTCCTCAGGCTTTGCATGGAAAAATGATCTAGCTAACCCATTTTTAATGAGATAACAGTTCAAAAGAGTGTTCCCATTTGAATTTTCCTATCAAATAAGCCAGATCCAAATTGTGTAGGATATTTCTCGTGTTGCTCTGCTCTGAAGCATAACCTGTTGATAAAATGAGACTTATAAAATAGGTCTGTGTTTTATGAAATTGGCTGTATTTTAATTCAAAGTGGTTTTAAGAGCACTGTTGAGAAATGAACATAGGCTGTTGAGAAATAAATAGTTTTTTGTATTTGAACTTCAGATTTTTATTTGCTTGATGGGTGTAAAGTTTATATTGATGATTACAGTCTCTGACCATGTACAACTGCCAGTAACTTCCTCCTTGTAGCTAAAGCAAAACTGGAAATTCAGTTTCAGGAGAAAATAATCTATATGCATATGGGACCCCAAATCTTACTGTCATTAGTATGCTTAAAGTAGTTTTTAAGTGTGCATGGCATTATTTCCTGGTATTTTCTGATTCTGACTGAAAAATTGGCATTAAATATATTACACTTGAACTCACTTTTGTGTAATCTATCATAACAGCTTGACATATTAAATCGTTTTTGTTATATTTTAACACATTTGTATTAGGCTTTGATATTTTAACAGCTTTGTGCTGTTAGTCTTTCTCCTTTGAGAAAACATTTTAAAGCATATTATAACGTCTTAAACTGATTCTAGAGGATAACCCAGATTTGGCATTTTTAAATATTTTAGTGCTGTTTAAATTATGCTATATTGTCTTACTGACTTGTGGCCATTGTATTCAGTTTACCTGTTCTTGGAAATTAATTTGAAATCTCATTGCCCCAATTTTGATAAAGTGCAAGATTTCTACATCACCTGTAGAGCAGAAATATGTACTGTTCATTTCAGCAAAACCTTTAAAATAATAGGAGTGAATTGTAATTTTCAGTATTGGGCATTGACTATGGCTTACCTGAATAAATCAAAGAAAAAGAGAAATTGTTACACCTAAGTCATTTTGGTCACCTGGAGCGAGCCATTTTCACCTGTTGTATAAGTGGTTAGGGTTACTGACTGATAATTTGCTTTCTGCCACAATATGTAGTTTATAGCAGATCCCTTGTTGGAGATTAGTAATTTTATCCTTGCCAGTCATTTTAGTAAAAGCCTGTCTAAAACTACCTTTTCCAGAAACTTAGAACAATTGAAAGTAAGGAGATCTTATCAAAATTGGGTAGCTTTCCTTTTTATAAGGAGTCTCTTGCCTGTCCATTGAATGTTCTTTTCAGTTCTTGCTTCTAATTCTGTCCTCATCTAACAGTGGCGTGATTGGAAAGAGCAGTCCCGGGGTCGTTCTTCGGGGGACGGTCTTGTGCTGATTATATATCGATATGATTAGTGTGGGCTTAAATGTATCTCTTTAATGAGACTCTTTTGGAATAAGTAAATAACCTCAGTTATAGAATAAATTTTATGTTAATTGGTGTTATTAGTTGCCTTGTAAAATGCTGTGGTATTTGCACAACTACCTTCCATCAAGTAGCTTCTTTTAATTTGCAGATTGGCAAAAAAAAATGTCACGTGGTATATTGTCATTCTAGTGATGAGATGTGAGGAGAACATTTGTAGCTTAGGTATTTAGTGTGACTGAAGGTCCCCTGGAAAAGGAAATGGCAACCCACTCCAGTATTCTTGCCTGGGAAATCCCAGGGACAGAGGAACCTGACGGGCTACAGTCCGTGGGGTTGCAAAGAGTCAGACGTGACTGATAGACTGAGCATGCACGTACACTTCTGAGACTGACTTTATGTGCTTTAAGCAGTCATTAATTATGTGCACCAGATTCAAAGATTTTCTTTTAAAAAATAAAAATGTTTTAGTTCAACCAGAGTGTGGGACAGTATGTCTAATGGACCTGATTTTAGTGACTATGAACTTTAGGTATTTTACTTAAGTGTTAGTTGTAACACATGAAAGTATGCTTACCATTAGTTTGTTCGGTTAAATTATTTCTTCTTGCTAAAAGAGGGAATCTTTTTTAAATTGAGGTGAAATTCACATAACATAAAATTAAGTATTTTAAAGTATGCTTCATTGCCATTGAGGTACATTCACGGTATTGTGCAACCTCTACTTGTAGAATGGATGTATTTTTAAAATTTATTATACTTGGATATCAGAGCTTCCATTGTGTTCAGAATTGAGTCCTCCCTTTCTAAGCACTAATTCTATTTTATTCTTTTCCCCAGATATTTACAGAAAGTCTTCTGTGTTCCAGTCGCCTTGAGAACATCCACCTGGCTGGGCAAATGATGCACTGCAGTGCTTGCTCAATAAATCCACCAACTAGTATAGCCCATAAAGGAAAAACCCAATACAGGGTCAGTTACGAAAAAAGTATTGACTTGGTTCTGGCAGCCAGCAGAGAGTACTTCAATTCTTCTACCAACCTCACTGACACCTGCATGGATCTGGCCAGGTAGAGGAACTCTGTGTTCTCCATAAGAGAAAACGGGGTCAGAATACACACACTGCATTGTTGGTTTTATTCTCTGATTTACAAAATACCTTATCACAAGTACAGAGTGACCCTTCCATTTGGGGTACAGTTGCTTAGTGCTTGAATATAGAAAGAAAACTTAATTATATAATGAGTGTTCATTAGCTTATGAGCCTTTTGCTCTAGCACACTTTCCCACAGTCATTCTAGCTGATTTTCTGTAAGGTTATACTTTTCTTCTATTGGAAGAAATTCATGTGGTAGCCTGCAAATCCAGGTTCTGGAAAATTTTAGCACATTAGGTCATGTCTGTATCCTTTACATGGCTTCCAGTCTGCTTAGGGACAGGAGACCTGATTAGATAATAAAACCCAAAAGTCTCTTCCAAGTGGAAATTTATGGGCTAGGGATTCTATTCTTCTCTTGGCCTGTTGTATAGGAAAGTTAACATTCCTTTTTCTTCGTATTGATTCTTAGGAGCTTTTTTTTTTTTTATTTGCATGTAGAACTTTAGGCCTTTGCCTCTCTTAATGGCTTAAGTATGTTGCCAGCTTTTTATTGTATAGAATTTATCTTTCAAATGGCTGTTTAGAATTTCTAAAAATTGTAATTGTTCTTCTTTTCTATTACATAAGGTTTCTGTCTTTTGTGTCAGACTTTGAAAGACCTTTAATTCCAAAGATCATTAAAGTCATTTTTCATATTCTTACTACTTCAGTTGTTTTATTTTTGCATTGAAATTTTAGGCTTATTTGGATTATTTTGGTGTAAAGATTGTGGTAGTTACTTTTCCCCTCAAATGACTAGTAGTTGCTTCAACTCTAGCAAGACTTTTAAAGGTAACATCCCCCGCCGCCCACGCCAGTCCCCCCCCCACCCAGTG
>SJYQ01000538.1:259243-278456 GCA_006410935.1 Redunca redunca
TACACAATTAGCAATATTTACAAATCAGCTGATGGATTTGAATATTTTCGACCAAACCTGCCACCTCGCTGAGAAACTTCCTGACTGAGGAGAGTCTTAAGAAAGATGTTGCTTTCATGTCCTGACAGCTTTTCAGTTTGTATTGATTTGGAGTTTCCTATTAGAATGACTCCTGGATGTGGAGATGGAATATTCTTTTTCTGTACCGTTTGTTGTATTTTTGCCACAGGTGCAATTTAGGTTTAAGCTGTTTTCATATTCATCAGTAATACTGGATCAACAAAATAACTTGATATTCAAAGACTTACGGTCAGGCTATTTTTTTTTTTTTAATTGTAGCCAGTGTACAGTAGTTCACTTTGTCACTTTGCTTTGTTTTGATGCCCTTCTTTGCCTACAGTCTCAGAGTTGATGTTTCCAGTGGTGAAGGCTAGTGGTGCTAGGTATAATGCATGAGTTAATAGAAAACAGGATCAGAAATATATAAAAATGATTCCTTATATAAGGGTCACCTATGATGTGTTTGTGTGTGTACTTTTCCTTCTATCTTGGGTATCTATGTTGTATTAGTTATTCTTATATTCAGGTGAGCCAATTTAAGATATTTCGGTTATATCTGTGTTCTTTCTACAATAGAGTCCATCGATTTTCCAGACTTAAGAGTGTTGTGTTAAGCCCAGCCTTAGGTCAGTTAGGGTTAGTCACTCAGTTGTGTCTGACTCTTTGCCATCCCATGGACTGTAGCTTGCCAGGTTCCTCTGTCCATGGAATTTTCTAGGCAGGAATACTGCAGTGAGTTGCCATTTCCTCCTCCAGCAGATAGTCCTGACCCAGGGATCGAACCTGGGTCTCTTGCATTGCAGGCAGATTCTTTACCATCTGAGCCACAAGGGAAACCCACTTTTTCACGTATTGCTGAATAACTGGACATTTTTCTTAATCTTTCTTTGTATTTAACTTTTCTTGTTTACAGAATGAGTGTAGTAATAACCATCTTATCGAATTGCTTACAAAGATGAAGTCTGTTGTGTTTACAGTGTTTGGGATATAGTAAGAGCTCTGCAAGTATCAGCTGTCATTTTGTGATTTTCCTTGGAGTTCCTTTTAATGCTGGGAGAATTAGAGTGGTCTTACCCTCTTTTGCCTTCTCCCTTTTCCTCTCCACTCCTGTCCCTTCCTTCTCCTCTTTCCACGCTCCTTTCCTTACATTCAATAAAAATTAATTTAGGCATGTTTATTCCAGCAACCAAAATAATGAAAGGGTACCTCTTGACTTTGAGGGACTAACACCCTGCTAGGCATTACATACAGTCGTGATTTTGTCTTCTTGTGTTTAGATTTTGATTCAGCCCACTTTGACCTGTGTGATCTGTGTCAACTTAATGGCTTTGAACCTTACCTACCTCAGATGGAGATAATAGTAAAATATTCCCTAGACAGTCCTGAAAGTTATATCTTGAACACTGAAAATTCTGGGTTAATCGGCGAAAACTATTTAGAGGTATTCTTTGTATCATTCTTGCAACCTTTCTGAAAGTCTGAAATTTAATCCCAATAAAAATTTACCCTTCCTCCAAAAGCCTATTCCAAAGAAAAGCTACTACCTTTCTCCTTTATGTCATTTATATAAATTGGACCAGTGAGTGCTTCAAGGACTTTTACTGTCCCAACTGAAGTGATGTGGCGGAGGTAGAAAGTGGATATTTGGAATTTGGAATGGATTTTGGGAAGCGAGATATGGTGGGCAAACAGGTGTATACAAAATTTTCAAAGACAAATACCACTGTCTTTAAAATTTTCCATTAGTCCTGACTTGAAAATTTAGCACTTCTCTCTTAATTTCAGAATGTCAGGTCACTGGCTGTGTTTCAGAACTTTGGTGATAAAGGATCTTTACTGTATATCATTATTCAGAATCAACAATAACTTTATTATTTTTTTAAATTGTCTTTCACTTAATTCTTACTGATCTGGGGGTAAGCGCAGTTTTCACTTTGTTCATTTGCCTTAAATTAGGAAGGTCATCGTGCCTTTGTTGTGTCCCTGCTCACGAGTCACCAGTGTGTCTTTCTTTGTAGTGCGCTTGTGCGCTGATCGGATCGGCCTCGTCAAGGAGTGTATTTGCCAGTCCCCCACGTGCTACAAGCAGTCCACCAAGCTGCTGGGCCTTGCTGAGCTGCTGAGGGTAGCAGGTAAGTCTTGAATGCTTAACTGCAGAATCTGCGTTATTCTGTGCACCATCCTAGGAAAACACTGGAATATGCGCTACAGACGTGAGAGGAGCTGCTTTTCAGCAAGGTTTAGTCTTTTCCAGCAAGATTGGTGTGATATAAAAATGTGCTCCTATGTTGAGCTGCTTGGACCTCTGTCTTTTAAATGAAGCCAGACTTATTTGGCATTCCATGGTCACGCAGGGTCAGAAAGAGAAGTCAGAGTTACCGTTTATAACCAGAAAACTTAAAAAGTGGGACAAGCCAGCTCAGCTAGTTTACCTTCAGTTTCCACATTTGGTGTAATATTTTTGAACCTGAATAATTACTTAGAAAAATTTGTGCATTTACTGTTTGGCCAAGGTTTCACATGCATTATCTTATTTCATTTTCTGTTAAATGATGTTGGTGTTTTCTTCCTGTTTTATGAGGGGAATTGAAGGTCAGAGAAGTTAAGGATCTTGCTCAGCAGGGTGAAGTAACAGAGCATTTCTGAGTCTAGACTTCGTGTGTCACACTGCTGTGCTTACCAGTCTTGTAACATGTTTCTTTTGTATTTTTGACTCATCCAATGTGTATCCTACCTGATGGACATCTTCAAGTGAGTCCTCATCTTCTTAAACAGATTTTAAAGTGTGCAGCTTAAAATTTTCAAATCCAGCACAATTTTGTGACAGATTTCAACTAAAAGAATGAACATGAGCCCGCCCGCTGACTCGAAACACCAGCTGTCTATACTGGACATGTCTGTTGATTTGCTAAGTGGTCTTCCTTTGGGACCCTGTCCCTCTCCCAGCCCATGTGACCCCAGGAGACTTGCCAGTCAACATGCTTTGCCACGGTGGTTGGCACTGTTGTCCTGCCAGTACCTTCTGTCCACCTGCCAGTACAGAGATGACTGTGCGACTCAAGAAAAACCAGTCAAAATCTTTCCTGACGTTTGAGATATAAACACAGGAAGACAGAGGCACATTCTGCTTTTCTAAATTAAAGTCATAAGGGTACAGCCTTAGGGATGCTGGCAGTCATTTGTCTGATCAGTTTTCTGAAAATGAATCCATTTTAGAGAGAGAAGGAAAACCCCCCAGTGGCAGTCTCCATGCCTCAAGATCTAGTCCTGCCTGAAGATGCTTTTAACCCCAGAAATTGTTTTTAATTAAAATGAGGTTAAGTTCCATGTTTAGCTTAAAAAAACTAAAGAGGATTTTGTTTATATTTTGAGCTTTAAATAAATATATATATGTATATGTATATTTGGTAGACACATTTATGTTTTAAAATCTAAATAGAATTCTTCTTCTTAAGGCTTTATAGTTTTAGTAAATTTTATTGTGTCAGATGTCCTTTTCTAGCCTATCTGAAAGTATAACACTAGCATTTTTACCTCTGGCCTTGGAGGTGTGCTCAGATATCCCTTGGGGGCCAGGCAGCCATTGGGAGGTATCTTGGAAGGCTGCAGAGAAGCTGAGTGTGGGGTCTGAAGACTGGTCCTGTCCTTACTCTCCTATTCATTTGCTAAATGACTTAAGCTTCAGCTTCTGGGAAATAGGAATGACACCCCCTGCTCTAAGTCTAGGTTATGAGACTCACATGAGTTAATGCATACGAAAGCACTTTGTAAACTTGAAAGCACTCTGATCATCAGAGAAGAATTTCGTAAGGATCCAGTTCATAGACACTAATGAAGCAGTCAGGGATGCTGTCTACATTTTCCATGTACCTGCCTACTATTGTTAATTTCCATTTTCATCCCTGTGACACTGACCTAAAAATCAGAATATCAGTGATCAAGATAGGCCCTCATTTTTAATGGTATGAACATTGCTCTTTGGTCCTGCTGAGTACATTTGTGTGGAACACCTGGTGTTCAGATCCCTTTTCTTTGTTGCAACTATTTTAGTGCTCCTATTTGGAACCATCTCAACTTGACCACCTCTGTTTCACAAACTTGAAAGTGGAATCTGTGTTATAACTTCAGTCCAGTATCATTAAAAGAGAAGACTAGTATCGATATTTCATTCAACGTGAAGCTTTTATTGTGAGCCCCCTGAGTGCACATAATAGCTACTATGTATCCATGACTGCTGTGTGCCAGCTCCCTTCTGTGCCCTTTTAACACATTGGCTCTTCTGCTGTTCACTGTAGGCTCTCCTTACCGGCATTTTACAGATGGAGAAATAGAGGCCCCAGAGAGGAAAGTAATACCACTTTGTCAGGTACTTTGGATACAGAGTTCTGTTACACACCTGCTGCCCTCTGGGAATTTAGCATCTCAGAGGGCTGCAGAAGCTGAGAACTATGTTGCATCATGGGGTATGAGGGTAGTCCATGGCTTCTGTAAACAGATGCTAGAGAATCTGAAAGACAACTGTAATATTTAGCTGGGGGCGGAGTGGTATTAAGAAAGGGATCACAGGCAGGTAACATGTATCTGAAGCTTAGAGAATGCTGCGGTTATTTATTGCTGCTTTACAAACCACCCCAAAACCTAGCAGCTTAAAATAACAACAGTCATGTCCTCGTATCTCTCCCAGTTCTGAAGGGTGACCGGGCAGTTTAGGATCTTTTATGAAACTGCAGTCAGATATTGAGGTTAGGGCTGTGCTCATCTCAAAGACTGCTTTGTTCACATGTCTGGCACCTGGGCTGAAAAGATTGAAAAAGCTGGGGGCTGGAGTAGCTCAGGCTTTCTTTTCTCTATGTGGTTTCTCCTTACCATCTTTCCTTATTTTGTTGTCAGACTACCTGGATTTCTTATGTGGTGGCCGAGGGCTCCCAGAGCCAGTATCCCAAGTTCAGTTCAGTTCAGTCGCTCAGTCGTGTCTGACTCTTTGCGACCCATGAATCGTAGCACACCAGGTCTCCCTGTCCATCACCAACTCCCAGAGTCTACCCAAACTCATCTCCATTGATTCGGTGATGTCATCCAGCCATCTCATCCACTGCCGTCCCCTTCTCCTCCTGCCCCCAATCCCTCCCAGCATCAGAGTCTTTTCCAATGAGTCAACTCTTCGCATAAGGTGGCCAAAGTATTGGAGTTTCAGCTTTAGCATCCGTCCTTCCAATGAACACCCAGGACTGATCTCCTCTAGGATGGGACTGGTTGGATCTCCTTGCAGTCCAAGGGACTCTCAAGAGTCTTCTCCAATACCGTAGTTCAAAAGCATCAATTCTTTGCCGCTCAGCTTTCTTCACAGTCCAACTTTCACATCCTTACATGACCACAGGAAAAACCATAGCCTTGACTAGATGGACCTTTGTTGGCACAGTAATGTCTCTGTTTTTTAATATGCTATGTAGGATTGTCATAAATTTCCTTCCAAGGAGTAAGCGTCTTTTAATTTCATGGCTGCAGTCACCATCTGCAGTGATTTTGCAGCCCCCCAAAATAAAGTCTGACACTGTTTCCCCATCTGTTTCCCATGAAGTGATGCGGGGACCAGCTGCCATGATCTTCGTTTTCTGAATGTTGAGCTTTAAGCCAACTTTTTACTCTCCTCTTTCACTTTCATCAAGAGGCTTTTTAGTTCCTCTTCACTTTCTGCCATAAGGGTGGTGTCATCTGCATATCTGAGGTTATTGATATTTCTCCTGGCAATCTTGATTCCAGCTTATGCTTCCTCCAGCCCAGCGTTTCTCATGATGTACTCTGCATAGAAGAGAAACCAGCATAAGTTTCGTGTCATTTTGCTGTAATTTAGCTTTGGAATTTGGGCAGCTTCATCTCTATTGTGTCTTATTCATGGAAGCAGTCACACAGGCCCTCCCAAGTTCAAGGGAAATATTTATAGGCTCTGCTTGAAGTTGACTGGGCTTGGGTGAGCCTGAGATGGCTTCCACAGCTGCTGGAATAGGCCTGCGTTGCTCTCTGGCTGGTTCTCAGAGCCTCAGCCCCTTGTCCCGGGGAGCTCTCCGTGGGGCTTCTCGGGCCTCCTCTAAACAAGGCGACTCCTGGCTCTCTCCTGGAGCAGTTGATCCGGAGAGCAGGGCAGAGCCTGTAGTGTTTTTTATACAACCTCCTCTTGGAAGTCAGACACCATCGTTTACAGCTTATTCTGTTAGAAATAAATCACTAGCCATCCCCATTCAAGGGGAAAAGCGGCAAGCTCCATCTTTAGAAGGGAGTACCAACGAATTTGTGGACATAGTTTAAATTGTATTTCATATATTCAAGGTTTTGTCCTGCTACTGTTAGTATCTTCTTCAAACTAGACATTTAGACCATTTTCTTTAGTCGATTTCTAGTCTGGTTGTAGCTGGCTCTTCTCCCTGTGAACTTGGTTTTCTTCGCAGGACTTTTCTAGAATCATTGTTTTCAAGTGTGTTTTTGCTTATGATTTTTCTTTTAGCCACCTGCTCGGATCACCTGATATACAAACTAACTTTCTCACAATAAAACTATAAAATTTAAATCCATTTTACTTTGTGTTTATGGTTTTAATCTTTTTATTTGTCATTATTGATTAGAATTAGAACATTCAAATACTAGAATAAATAGGAAAAATGTTTAAATTCCCTATTTGGAGGAAAGCTTTTCCTGTACCTTCCTACGTTGGAATGGCTGGTCTGGGGCTGGTATATCTGTATTTTACTGGAGTATCACAGATTTGTAGTGTTGTATTAGTGTACAGTGAAGTGATCCGGTTATGAATGTACATATATTCATTCTTTTTTAGATTTTTTTCTCATATAGATTGTCACAGAATATTGAGTAGAGTTTAATTTGCCATAAAGTAGGTCCTTGTTGGTTATGTATCTTATATATAATAGTGTGCATATGTTCATCTCAGGTTTCTCGTTTATCCCTCCCCACCGAGTTTGTTTTCATTAACTGTTAGTCTGCTTTTGTTCTGTAATAATTTCATTTCTTTTTTAAAAAAATTGGATTCCATGTCTGTGTGATATCCTAAGGTATTTGTCCTTGTCTCACTTCACTCAGTGTGACGATTTCTATGTTCATCCATGTTGCTGCAAATGGCATTATTTCATTCTTTTTTATGGCTGAGTAATATTCCTTGTATATATGTACCACATCTTCTTTATCCATTCCTCTGTTGGACGTTCAGGTTGCTTCCATGTCTTGGCTATGGTATACAGTGCTGCAGTGAACATGGGGGTGCAGGCAGCCTTTTGGTTTATGGTTTTCTCTGGATACATGTCCAGCAGTGGGACTGATGGGTCATATGATAGTTTTATTTTTACCTTTTTAAGGAACCTCTGTACTGTTCTCCATAATGATTGTACCAATTTATATTTTGTATCGGGCTGATATTGATCATTGATCACTTTGGAGACTGAGAGATAATTTCATGATTAATAACCAGATTGAAAGGTCTAAGTGGTCTTGACCTTTTATCCTGTTGTCTTATAAAAATCTGTCTAATCTCTGTTTTTCATTTGAGAATGAATTAGATAGAGATGAGGAACTCCTCTATCAATCGATACTGCCCCAAACAATAAGTTGTTTGCATGTGTTTACAGGTGAAGACCCAGAAGAAAGGCGTGGACAGGTTCTCATTCTTCTAGTGGAGCAGGCACTGCGTTTCCATGACTACAAAGCTGCCAATGTGCATTGTCAGGAGCTGATGGCCACAGGTGAAGTAGACACCGCTTAACACTTTGCTCAGGTTCTCTCTCATGGAAGAGGTCTCTTTTGAAATCACTTGGTCTAATTGGTAAGCCAGCCACATTGTGTTCATAAGCCTTGGGAGCATTGCTAAGTAGGTATTCCATGTGCTTGTATATTAATGTAAATACTTTAATGGGCTCAAGGGGTAACGTTTTATCTGGGATATGGTTGCTTTCCATTCCATATTAAAAACAGGCTCATAATTTTAATAGCAATTTTATGTAAAATATTTTAATTTTAAAATATTACAAAATATGTAAATATTTTAATTTTATGTATTTGTCATATAAAAGAAAAACTTCACATTTGAAATATCTGTAATTTGTGACTGCATTGTTAGTATTTCTATCCTTTCATTTCTTTAAAAGGTCACAAAATGCTTTTCGAATTTGAGCAGTTGGGAAGTAGCTTGCCACTGATATTGAAATTATAACTCAAGTCTCTGGAGGATAAGCAGTTGTTATTGTGGAATAATTTCCCTATGAAAGAGCCCATTCCCCAGAGGAGTAGCCAGTAATGTTGTTTTGTCATAGGCTCCGGGCTCTGGGCTAAATGATCTGCTTTTTGCAGTTGTGCCTGAGTGTGTGGAAACTCAGGCACACTTATCTGTTTACCTACTGCCTGTGCATGTCTGGGCGTGGCTAGCAATGCAGTGCTTCACTGTGTGATACCTCCTGGTGTTGTACACTGATGATTTGCAAACTTGCTGTATACTGGTGAAAGAAACGATTATTCTGACACTTGTTAAAAATGGTAAGGAAGACTTTATTCAGGACTTCTGTATCAGGAGAGAAATCAGGCTCAACTCCGAATACAGAAAAGACAGCTGGGAATTTATCACCGAGGATCAGGTTGAGGGGATCAACAGTGGTTGAAAAATGACAGTGATGAGACATCCAGGATAGAGGCATTTGTACTAAACCAGCTTACTGGTGGCAGGCCAGGGTGATCAGATACCAAGGGTGAGAGATTCTCTTTAAACTGACTTGCCAGGATTCTTGACTGAAACTGGGTTATAACAGGTTCAGCAAAGGCTGGGCCAAGGTAGAGACCTTGTTTAGAAGAGGACTCAGAGAAGCCTGAGTGAAGTTTGGTCAAGGAGAGAGTTTGGCGATACATCTGTGAAAGTGTTGAAAACTGGGAAAAAGCTTAACGCTTTATAAGCTCAGCATTGGAAAACTGGCTTCATGAAAAAACTGTCAAATATTAACCTAGTGACTGTGCACCATTCAGTTCAGCTCAGTTCAGTCGCTCAGTCGTGTCCAACTCTTTGCGACCCCATGAATCGCAGGACGCCAGGCATCCCTGTCCATCACCAACTCCCTGAGTTCACTCAGACTCAACGTCCATCGAGTCAGTGATGCCATCCAGCCATCTCATCCTCTGTCGTCCCCTTCTCCTCCTGCCCCCAGTCCCTCCCAGCACCAGAGTCTTTTCCAATGAGTCAACTCTTCATATGAGGTGGCCAAAGTACTGGAGTTTCAGCTTCAGAATAATTCCCTCCAAAGAAATCCCAGGGCTGATCTCCTTTAGGATGGACTGGTTGGATCTCCTTGCAGTCCAAGGGACCCTCAAGAGTCTTCTCCAATACCACAGTTCAAAAGCACCAATTCTTCGGTGCTCAGCCTTCTTCACAGTCCAAGTTCAGAATAGTTATGGTATTCTGGAAAATCGTTGTCTTAATTCACTATCATTTAACTTAGAGAGCTTTGTATTGGATTTATTCCTATAAGGATAGTACTTGAATTAATTCTGACTTTGTATATTTAGAAAAATCATCCTGGGCCAAGGGCTTTGTACTTAGAGATAAGACCCACTTTCTAACTGGATCTCCTTCAAATAAGGAGGGAAAGCCCTCTGCCGAGAGTTAGACTCTTGACTGTATTTTTGGCACTGTCCCTGGATCTCTGTCTTCATCTGTGAAGTGGATGATTCTTTGTAGCTTTCCACAATAATTTATCTTTTTCTCGAATTTTGCAGTGTATAAACTGCTTTTAAGTACAGTTTGTTTTAAAATAAAGATTGTTTAATCTTTACAATCTTCCCTTAACACCCTTCCTTGGTGGCTCAGATGGTAAAGAATCTACCTGCAATGAGGGAGACCTGGGTTCAATCCCTGGGTTGGGAAGATCCCCTGGAGAAGGGAAAAGCTATCCACTCCAGTATTCTGGCTAGGAGAATTCCATGGACTGTATAGTCCCTGGGGTTGCACAGAGTCGGATGCAATTGAGCGACTTTTATTTTTACTTTACTGTGAAGGGAAAGAGGAATTACTATTATTTCTGTTTTTTTTTGCGGTGGTGAGGGATGATGATGTTTGGATCTTTCTCATGCTCACACAGTGCTTGGGCCACACTCAGTTCTTTCTGAATTCAGATATTCAGTCATTTTTACTCAACATCAAATCTTAGTAAATTATCTGTAGTCATTACCAGGTTGATTATTTGTAGTCATTTTCATCTGAAATTTAACATAGTTTATCGGGAGAACTTGTCTGGAGCGCTGCTGAACTTTCTGGATAATGCACTCACCTAATGTTTCTTTTCGATTTTAGATCATTATGTATTTCCGCTTATACAGTGATACATATCACTATGACTGACTTTGCTTTGGTAACATAAGACCTCAGTAAAACGCTGTTACATTTTTCAAGTTGGATTGAAAATTTTTTTCTTCTAGTGAAAATCAGTTTGTTTTCTCTTGCCCACTTTTCAGGTTACTCTAAAAGCTGGGATGTTTGTAGCCAGTTAGGACAATCAGAAGGTTACCAGGACTTGGCCACTCGGCAAGAGCTCATGGCTTTTGCTCTGACACATTGCCCTCCCAGCAGCATTGAACTTCTCTTGGCTGCTAGCAGCTCTCTGAAGACAGAAGTAAGTCTCCCAATAAAGTAAATCCTGAACTGTATCAAGTGTATTTTGTTGGGTCTGTGGATCTTGGGTTTGTGCTCTTTTTTTTTTTCCAATCATATGAAAATTTTAATTTATGGGAAAAATAGTTTGTTACTTATAAATTTGATGATATTAGGCTATAAAATAGTGTTGTTGGCTTTATTCCAGTAAAGAAAGGCTACAGGTATGAGAAATAAGAGAATAGTATTAGGAAACAAATTATTGAATATAGTGGGGAACATTAGTATTGTCAAGAACAAAATATATAAGAGGAGGTCCTGTGTAGTATACTGGAAACCATGTGAGTTAAAACCAGTGGTGGCACCATCCCCTTAGAAGCTCTTTGAAAATAGCAGGGAGTGGGCTTTGGTTGGAGAGAAGCTCAGTTTCCTAAAATTCACAGGCTAGATCTGCATCAGGGGGTTATTACGCCAGTTGTGAAACGCATGTGAAGAATTCTGGAATTCACATTTTTATATGCTGGTCATTCGTTACATTGTATATCAGGTTTTCCACAGTTAATTCCACCCCTGAAACTATGGTTGCATCCTTGGGAAGGTGTTCATGAAGCCCTGATAAGTAAGCCTGTTACCGCTAGGAGATAGCATTTTTTGTTTTTTTTTTCCCCCCTTTGAAAGAATGCTTTTTGAATTTCAAGTCTACATTGTAAAATGAGGCAAATTTAAAAACAATTCTATTATAATATATAGTGTTGTTTTTCAGATTCTTTATCAAAGAGTGAATTTTCAGATCCATCCAGAAGGAGGGGAGAGTATCAGTATGTCACCATTGATGAGTAAAGCATTGCAAGAGGTGAGTCTGGGTGAGAGGGAGGAGTTTGAGAGGTGCTTGTGAGAGGAATGCAACAATTATCTCACACGGTGTGTGTGGTGTGTGTAGACTGTTCTTCTAAGCTCTGTGTGTCTGTGTGAAATAATAGCACTCATATCAGTTCACTTCAGTCGATTAGTCGTGTCCAACTCTTTGCGACCCCACGGACGGCAGCACGCCAGGCCTCCCTGTCCATCACCAACTCCCGGATTCATATGGAAAAATACATAAAACAAAGATGTCCATCTTTATAAAGTATCATAAAGAAAACATGCACGAACCCATCACCCAGATAAATAGCTCATGACAAGCCTTCCCCTGCACACCCTTCTAACTCTTTGCTGTCCTTCCAGAGATCCTGCTCATCGTGATAGCTAGATCCATGTGTGTTTTGTTCTTCTTTTAAAGTAATTTAAAAACCTATAACACCCATCTCAGAATGATAGTTAACTTTTAGCTGTATAGAAATAATTACATTCAGTATTACATTTGTGAGGTTTATCCATGCTATTGTAAGCATTGCAGTTGATCTCATTGTTTCTGCTGTATAGAGATTAATTGCTATATGCACACATTCCAGTTTATCCTTCTGATACTGACTGACGCTTGTTTATTTTCAGTTTTGGTACTGAAATAATGCTATATCGTCAGTCTGTAGTGTTCCTAGTGCACATGTACAGACTTGGAGGTGCGTGTTATCAGATAAGTGTGTTTGTTCAACCTCAGTTGATAGTCCCTGATGATTCTCTTGAATGGTTTTACCCGTTGCACACTCAGCAGCCGTGTCTGGGATTGCCATTTGCTCCCGTCCAGGTAAGTGCCAACTACTCTGGCATGCGTAGTTGTCGAAACTTTACCTCTTAAGTGTTTCGAGATACCTGTTTATGCTTTTGATTTGCATTTTTCTGGTTGCTGGTGAGATGAACTTACCTCAGGAGGGAGCCTCTTTTGTGAGGTTCCTTGTTCAATTCCCTTGTCCATTTTCTGTTGAATTTTAGTCCTTTTTCTCTTTCCTCATTGAAATTCTTATGAATAAAATTTGTCTGGAGTCATTAAGTATTAATATGTATGAATCTCAGGAGAGCTGGTCCTGGGAAAGGAAGGAGGAGGTGTGTACTCAACAGTACCTCTTTAGCTGTTTAACCTTTGCTCCCTGGAATTTAACTTCTTATGACTATTTCTTGCAACACAGAAGTGGCGTTTGTTTTTTGTTTTTTTTAAGGTCAAAAACAGTAGGTAGTCTAACTAGATAAATTAAGAGATGATAATCATCTTTATAGATTGGTTTCCACAGGATTACTTTAAATGGTAAGCTTTACTTTTAAAGTGTAAAATGTCATTCATTTTCCTAGCAACTATTTTAGAAGACATCTGTTGTGATAAATGAGCTATATCTTGGCTCCTTTTTTTGTTTTTATCTATTTTTTGTGTTTTGTTTGCTTTATATCTCCATACGTTGATTCACAGTTTTTGAAGGCCATACTCTGTTGATAGGTGTTATAATGTTGACTACATTTCTGGTGCTATACAATCTGTCTTTGTAGCTTATTTATTTTATACCTAATAGTTTTTAATCTCTTAATCCATTACCTCTATTTTGCCCCTCCCACCTCCCCTTCCCTCACTCATAACCACTGATTTGTTCTGTGTGCCTGTAACTGTTTCCTTTTGTTATATTCACTAGTATGTTGTATTTTTTATATTCCACATATAGGTGATTTCATACAGTATTTGTCTTTCTCTGTCTGACATTTCATTTAACACAGCACCTTCCAAGTTCATCCATGTTATTGCAAATGGCAAAATTTCATTCTTTTTTATGGCTGAGTACTATCCATTGTGTGTGTATACCACGTCTTTATAAATTGACTGTAACCATCTTGTCAAATTCATTTGTAGTTGTATACCTTGTAGTTCTTTTAGAAGTCTGGTTTAAAGCTTCATCTGTGGAGTCTATTGATAGAGTTAGGGCAAGAATATTTAGATTTTGCCTACAGTGGAATATACACAATTACCTCATTTCCATAAATCTTTATTTTATATTAAACTTCTGTTTGGCAGCCATTTATTGAGTACACATGTGTATCCTCAGTTTAGTACCAAGTGATCTCAGGATCTCAAAAAAGTTTGTGAAGTGACTTTTGTCCCTTAAGGATTTTTCTCCCCTTCCTCCTATAAATGGTAACTCCAAGACAGCAGCGATTGATAGAATTTTCTACAGTGAGGGGAATATTCTATATATCTACATTGTCCAGTGTGGCAGCAACTAGTCACATATAGCTGCTAAGTACATGAAATATATAGGTAGTGCAACTAAGGAATCAGAATTTAAATTTTGTTTAATTTTATTTAAGTTAATTTTACTAGCCACATAAGGCTGCTGGGTACCCAAGTGGACATCACAGTTCTAGAAGGTGAGATACTCAGAAGAGGATGGTGTTCCGCCATCAGTGCTGCAGATAGAGGACTTTGTTTCTGTGGTTGCGCTCCCTTTGAATTGAAGTCACAGCATTTTCCAGGGGCCTGGAGTGATGGGGATGCTTTCTTCCTTTGGCATGTTTTGACTTGTATTGATTAGAAACTATTTGGTTTTCCCTTTCTGGATCTGAAAGTACATTAAAGTCTATGGTGTTTTCTCCAGGGGATTCAGAACAGATCTTATATTGGAGATTTGGCAGATTTACTATTTCTCAAGGTCCA
Source organism: Redunca redunca (assembly GCA_006410935.1). Classification (NCBI taxonomy): domain Eukaryota; kingdom Metazoa; phylum Chordata; class Mammalia; order Artiodactyla; family Bovidae; genus Redunca; species Redunca redunca. The sequence goes on from SJYQ01000538.1 coordinate 273,505, forward strand.
GTAGGAGACTTGCTTTTCACAAGATCTTTATCCCAGTTTTTGTACCTTTTGATCCTCTGATCTTTTCCCACTTGTTCAGCTATGTGTCTCGCTGTTGCTCCAGCCTCCTCTCTTTTCATGCCTTCCAAACATGTGCTGTGTTCCATTCATGCTGAACTTACCCCATTCTCTGAGTAGGCTCTCTCACAGCTTTGGTGTTATTTAGGGTTCTCTCTGAAGCTCCAGAACTTTGGCCACCTGATGTGAAGAGCTGACTCCTTAGAAAAGACCCTGATGCTGGGAAAGATTGAAGGTGGGAGGAGAATGGGATGACAGAGGATGAGATGGTTGGATGGCATTACTGAATCAATGGACATGAGTTTGAGCAGAGTTCAGGAGATAGTAAAGGACAGGGAAGCCTGGCGTGGTACATGAGGTTGCGGGGGGTAGGACACGACTGAGCGACTGAACAACAGCAACTGCCTGTACTGCCCTTCTTGTGTGGTTTCTGATCATCTTGCTGCCCTCTTGATCTCACCTAAGCTGTCGTCGTCTTTTTCGAGTTTCCTTGAGTCCTCATCATTCCCTCTTCTGCATTCCCCCAAACATCTCATAGCGTTGGATCAGCTCGTGTGTGGTATGGTTTGGTGTGTATGGTGACTGGAAGTGTGTCGCTTACCTTTGATGCTTTCTCCAGAGAGTGCTTGCCACAGAGTGAGTGCGTAGTGAATGCTTAATACAACTGCATTGGAAACTCCCCCTGCAGAAAGATCAGTGTATGGTAAAAATGGATTAAAAAGTAAAACTAGAAGGAATTTCCAGCTAGACGCATGTGTGTGATCTGGGTGCTGTTGAGGACCTGTTGTGTTCTGGCCGTGTAAGGGGAGTATCATTTCTGTCTTCAGTATAGAGCTGCCCCGTGTTTCTGCTGAGTTTAGCTCTATAAGCTTATTCTGAAATCCCCACATCCTTCTTTATAAAATCCATGAGAAGCCTTTTGCGACCTTTGGGTTTTCCATTTCCTGCTCTCTGATGAATTAGAAAGTGGCAGCCGGGCTCTGCGCTGTAGCCTCTCTGGAGTAGGGCATGCTGTGTCTCCACAGGGCACATCCTGATCCACTCAGTGTCCTCGGTACCTGCGGGAGACTGCCAGCAGTGCTTCACAGGATCCACTTTGCGAGGAAGAGGAATTCTTCCAGAATGATTCTTGTATTTTTTTATTTTTTAGCACCTTAAAAGCTTTCCTGTCTTCCTTTCTCCTGTTTCAGCAAGCTGTGATATTAATAGATCTAGATCTGATGAAGTGCTAATCCAAACCCTCAAACACATCATGTCTTTGATTCATGAGGCACATTTCAGAATATTATAGCTACTATTATTAGATTAAAATACAGCGCTTAGCTATAAGATGCTGTGTGTTACACATTATCAGTAAATGTAATAACCACATTAAATTATAACTTATAAATGAGAGCTGACTGTATATGTAATCTGCTTAATGCCTAAGACTTTCATTACAGTTGTGAAAATGATGATTTTTACTTATATATCCAAGCAGAGTAAAGATGTAACTGCTGTGCAGTTGCATTTGTGTTACAACAAGTGTAGCCTACAAGTTTGAAGATATTGGCTATTGTTCTCAAGAACAAGATATTTGTTTTTAAATAAAATGCATAATTTACGAGTAACTACCAAAATTAGAGTTTCCAGCTTCTTATTAATGTTGGTTATTATGTTTTTTAGATGTAATAGTATTCCACCACTTAGAGCATATTAACATTTTGTTTAGCTAGTGTTAGCTATATCAGTTAGCCAATAGTGTTTTCCCCAGATAAATCTAATTAGAGTTGAAAATGGATTATATACAAGGTTCCCATTAAAAAATCATCTTCACTGTGGGAAATCTTGTTATGAACATTTTAAGTGGCTACAAATTTATAAGACTGGACTAATGATTGTTTCGAACTGGGGGCAGGGCTTGGCATAGAGCTGTTTGGAATGTATAAAAGGATTATTTGGAAATATTAAATTTCTGACAGTTGTATTTCAGTACCACGGACAACTGTTTCTTTTCCCCTTCATCAGTTAATGGGTGTTTGGGTTGTTTGTACTTTTTAGCTGTAATAAATAATGTTGCTATGAGCATTTGTATACAAGTCTTTGTATGAAAATATGTTTTGATTTGTTGTGTAGGTATCTGGGAGTGGCACTGAAGCACTGTGTGCTGTATATGCTTTAAATATTGGAAAACATTGCCAAATTGTTTTCCAAAGTAGCTGCACCAGGAATTATTAAGTTTCTCCTTTCTTCATATCCTTGCTAATACTTTTTGTTAAAGCCATTCTTATGAATGTATGTGGCATCTCCTTATCCTTTTGATATGTGTTTCCAAATAAGTAATGATAATGAGCATCTTTTCATGTGCTTACTTGCCATTTCTGTACCTTCTTTGATCAAATGGCTACAAATATTTTCCCAGTTTCTTTTTAACTGTTATGTCAACTCCTTATTAAGTCGTAAGAGTTTTTGTTGTTGTTTTTAAACTCTTGGATACAAGTTGTTGTTGGATGTGCGATTTGAAAAGATTTTTCTGTCTGTGTGTGAGTTGACTTTTTAGTTTCTTAATAGTGCCTTTTGAAGTGCAGAACCTTTTAATGTTTCTCAAGTCCATTTTATTAACCTTTTCTTTTATTGCTTGCATTTTTGGTGTTGTATCAAAGAAATCTGTGCCTAGCTCAAACTTGTGAAGATTTACTCCTGTGCTTTTTCCTAAGAGTTTTATAGTTTTAGCTTTTATATGTATTGAGAGGTAGTAATGAGCCACTTTTTGTATGAGATAAGTATAAGGTTGAGGAAGATCCACATGCAGAAAGATCAGTTTAGAATTTTATGTCCTGTTATATACAAAAATGAACTCGATAGGATCATGTTTGTTTTTTCTTTTATGTGATCTTGTTCTTTCTTAAAGGATTTTAAATCTTATGCTGCACAAAGGCACAAATTAATATTTTAAAGTTTAAAATGATTTCATCTGAAATAGATTAGAATCATAATTATTGCTATAGTAATTTTCCTTTTTCAAGATGTTTTGGAATTTTGGTTTTCAAGCTTATGTTTCCTGAACCATCTGCCTTTGTCGTTACATACGGATCATTTATGTCATAGCGTGACAGTGGTTATTGGGTGCATGTGCCGTGATTATTTATCTTTTCCTTTGCTTTTGGGCGTTTGGATTGTGCCCAGTCTTCCTATATTTTAGACTGAACTTCACTGAGCATGTTATGTACATATCTTTGCATATTCATGCTTGTATTGCCCTGGGATATAATGGAAAATATGGGCTCCCAAGACAGATAATTTCCTGTTTCTTGTGGTCCATCCTCCATAACTTTAAGTGCTGATTAAAAAAGAAAAAAGAAAAAGAAAAATATACTAAATATACCTCTGTTTTTCCTAAATACAGTTCTCTTAATTTGGGTCCAAGAATGCTAGAAGATTCAAGGAGGGTTCAGTCCCTAAAGCCCCTGAAATAGTGTGTCAAATCTGGTGTGTCTGTTTGTGACTTAGTGTGTTCATGTAAGTTCACACACATGAGTACGTTCAGTTTTGCATTCAGTTTTCTGGGGAAGGCACTTAGAGCTTGCCTTAGAAATGTGTAGGGGGCTGGGACTTCCAAAGATAAGAAATTGTAGCCTGGCATTTTAATGAGCAGACGAACTGGAGCAGAGTCAGACTTCAGAGTGATTACTCCTCATAGGGCTTTCTTCTACTGCTTCTTCTGACAAATAATTCCAGAAGCAGCATCACCAGTAATAAGCATTCCATTCTTGATATTTTGAGTTCAGGATGCAATTTGCTCCAAGTATAGGGCTTCCCCAGTGGCCCAAGTAGTAAGGAATCCACCTGCGGTGCAGGAGACACAGGAGGCACGGGTTCAACCCCTGGGTTGGAAAGATACTCTGGAGGAGGAAATGGCAACCTGCTCCAGTGTTCTTGCCTGGATAATCCCGTGGACAGAGGACACAGTCCATGGGGTCACAGTGTCAGACATGACTGAGCACATGCGTGCACATGACACGATGAAGTGTTAGCGGGAGGGAAGTACTTTTGATTATTTAAAGATACGTTGGAAGAGAAGGGGTAGTGGCTTAGCTCAGTCTGAGCTGTTTGTGATCCTTAGTCTTTGTTATAGGTACCACCAGCTCAGTTTGAACTTGACAAACCAGTTTCTTAGAAATTAACCCTCAGATTACCAGACACCAGAGGGACAGGGAGTCCTGGCATCCTGTAGTCCATGAGGTCAGAAAGAGTTGGACATGGCTTGGCGACTGACTGAACAGCAATACCAGACACCAGGGAAAGCAACTCCTGCATAGGTTAATTATAGTGACTGATGAACAAGAATTGCCTCTGTAGGCCAAACTTGACGTATGGAACTGTTGTTCTTGGGAACCTGTTTGGTAATGTTGTCTATTGTAGGACTTGAAAAATATTACTAGTGCCTATGAAGCTAACCTTTGAGCTATGTAAACTTGATGCTAATGAGATTTCATGTTAAATTTTATGCTGGGAGTTGTTGACTTGGCTTGGGAGATTAATCTATTTCTGCTGTTATACACTCTAAATTAATTAGCAATATGCAACTCTGAATATAAAAACTGCCAGTAGTAATCATTTCAGGAGTAAATTTTCCTAACCTCTTTTTTCTTTCCCTATTACATGAAGTTGAAATAAAAGTATTTTCCTCATTAATGACTCTGGTTACACTCTAATCTTGGTAGACTGCTCCCCAATTAAATGTTTCTTCTGTAGTCTAAATGAGCCTTTTATTTTGCTTTCTCTTTTGTAATTCTTATAAGGGAGGGATCTCTTACAGAAAATCCTTTTGTCATGTACATTTCTGTGCATTGAAATTTCATTTACTTTTCTGTTTCAGATGTTTAAATTTTTTATATTGAGTCAGCCAATCCATT
>SJYQ01000538.1:286831-410750 GCA_006410935.1 Redunca redunca
ATTTAGTCTTAAGATAGTGATAAAGTTACATTTTTACATAGCAAGGACACAGTGATTCATAACAAAGTACAATGATCTATTACAAAAGAGAAAATTCATTAACTCAAAAAGTCTAGTATTGCTGACCTTAAAAACTACATTTCTTTTTCTATATTCCAAATACATTGATTAATATATTCCCAGGTGCCTAAGGATATGGAGGCCTGGCGGCAATCATTGACTGGACAATGAGAAAAGTCCTATGCTAATTAAGACTTTAAAATACTCCAAAACTCTCTGTGCTGTTTATGGTTGAGGGGTAGTAAACAATCCTGTGCGTAGTGGCAGGAGTATAGATAATCCTGTCACACAAGCTAGTCTGTCAGCAGAGAGGTTTGATCTAAGACACCCTTGTCACACCCAGGACAGGGAATTAGCAGCAATTATTGACACAACAAATGAAAAACCCTTCGTCAATATAATTCTTGACCAACCCACTATACTAATAATTTCCAACTCCCCAAAAGAATTTGCCTTTAGTAAGTCTAAAACATCTCATGCCTCCCAGGTTGGGAGGCTGTAAACAATCACGTGTGGCCGGACAAACCTATACAGGTGAGCTAGATAACCTTCAGAGGAGTCCATAAGCTGAAACACTCTTGTCATGCCCAGGAATTTTTATTGCCTTGAAGCTGCACGTTAACTCCTTCTCCAAGAGAAATGGTTATGGGGGAGAGCCCCCGTAAAGTCAGAGTTGTAGGTGAGAGCATAAAACAGACTCTGGTTTTGGGGTAGACGCTCGGGAACAGGGGGTTTCCTGAGGCTCGATCACGCCTTTGCGTATGCCGAAGCCTCCTTCCTCATGACCTTTGCCATGGGCGGAGTTCCTCACGCTGGCTCCCGGCAGTAAAGCCTTCCATAGATGGTGAAGAGAACTACAGATCTGCTTCTCAGCAACACAGAGTTGTTTGAAAATTCAGACAATGCAGTCGTGTGATCCAAGGTTAGTTTTAATACATCTGTTTAACTGCTGTGCAGAGAGTCGTCAGTAGTGAAGCAAAAGGATGCTTCTCTCTTCCAGGACTCCAGCTGAGAGATGTTGATGGCTTAGATTAGGGTAGCCATGAGGGACAGGAGAAGTCTTTGGTTTGAGGGTGTACCTTGTGGACCTGCTGATGGTCTGAACGTGGGATATGCAGGAGAGAGAATGGAGGATAATCACCCAGAAGAAGCCACTTAGTGAAGGGCTGTGGGCTTGACTTTGGGTGAAGTCTGTGCATCTCATCACTGCATGCATCACACTGGATTTTGATTAGGGTTATTTTCTGTCTCACCAGTTGGGGCTTTTTGAGAGTTCATGTCTTAGAGTTCATTAAATAAAGCAGGCTGAGTGCTGAAGAATTACTGCTTTTGAACTGTGGTGTTAGAGAAAACTCTTGAGAGTCCCTTGGACTGCAAAGAGACCATACCAGTCAAAACTAAAGGAAATCAATCCTGAATATTCATTGGAAGGACTGATGCTGAAGCTCTAATACTTTGGCCACCTGATGTGAAGAGCCGACTCATTAGAAAAGATCAGGATGCTGGAAAAGATTGAAGACAGGAGGAGGAGGAGTCTACAGAGGATGAGATGGTTGGATGGCAGCACTGACTTGATGGACATGAGTTTAAGCATGCTCTGGGAGATAGTGAAGGACAGGGAAGCTTGGCATGCTACAGTCCATGGAGTTGCAAAGAGTCGGACATAACTGAGCTAATGAAGAACAACAACGTCTTAGATAAAGTGTTTAGCACTGTGTCTAGTATATAGTTTTCTCTGAAGAAACTATTTTAACATCATTTGCAGCAGCAGCTTGATTGTTTCCTAGGCTGTGCTTGCCCTAAGTGCATGCTCCATGAACTTGGAGGACTGGGTGAATGTCTTCTTCTTGGCTCTTCCAATAAGGGGCTTTACAGTCTGTCTGAGGAGAGCAAAGCATAAAGATAATTAACCACAGTAGGGATACTAAAATATTGCTAATGAAGAATACTGAAGACCAGTCTAATAAAGGTGTTCGTGTGGGTTGTAGTTGTGGGGGCAGTGGGGCTGGTGAAGGGAGCCCAGTCTTACCTTGCCTCCGTCTGCTGTGGTTTCAGCAGCTGTGGTCTGTGGCAGGCCTGGGAGGAGAGGTGGGCAGGCAGCATGGACCATTGCCCTTGTAACGGGAGGAAGGCAAAGAGGCCAGTGGAATGGACAAAGTAGTTGCATGGAGTGTTAGCTTTTAATGGTAATTAGCATTTAGTGAATTTGAATGTTATTCTGTGTAGTTTAGATTTGATACTGCTGACTGCATTATTCAGAGCTACTAAAGGTTTTTTGGAGCAAGGGAACAGCATATACAGAATGATGTTTTAGAAAGGTTATCCTGACTGTTGTATAGAAAACTGGCCATGTGTGTAACACCGATTGCTTCAGTGTTTCTGATTCAGTGATGTCAAAGTGACCAGAAGAATCAAAAAGCACTTCAGGGTGAGGTTGAAGTGCTGCTCCTGGAACGTGGTGATGATTCTTAATATTCTCCACTGGGTTTCGGCGTCGCTATGACACTGTCTCTTCGGCTCACGTTGATCTGTTTCTCCTGAAATCTGTTTTTTCTTCCTTCCCTTCCTCCTCCTCCTCCCCTCCCAGCTCTCTTTCTTTTATCCACTGATCGTCACTTTGTTCTGTTTAGGGTCAAGAATTTGGTGGTGTTTACCAAATTGGAACCAGAGCCAATGAAGGCCTAGAAAAACAAGGCTGTCATCCTTTTTATGAATCTGTCATCTCCAACCCCTTTGTTGTAGAGGTAAGGGCAGTGTGCCTAAGAACACAGATTTAACTATCATGGTGGTTGTGAACGTTTTACTACAAACAATACGCCATTTTTTGAAGATGTACTTCTTTTGTTCATACTCATGTTTTGCATCGGTTTTATGTGATTCGTTACAACGTGTTATGAGACTAAAATCTGTTTTACAGTTTTACGTAGAATAATATGCTTTAGTAAGTGAGAAGCTATAATTCAAGTTATGAGAAGATAAAAATCCTATCATTATCTTTTCTAAGAATATCTTCATAGAGAAAAAGCCATCCCATCAAATGATGTCACTGCTTCTCTTGTCTAGTCTGAAGTGACCTATGACACCTATCAGCATATCCCAGTAGAAAGCTTTGCAGAAGTGTTGCTGAGAACTGGGAAACTGGCAGAAACTAAAACCGAAGGAGAAGAAGTATTTCCAACAACAGAAGGTATGAAAGGTTCTAGTTCCCCAACAGTGTGTAACTCAGAATAATACGTGAGACTGTATGAATGAGTGAGAGTTAGGAATCCTAACTAGTAACATTTTCAGTAATTTTGAATATCTTAACTTGACATCATCATTCATACATTTATTTATTCGTTGATTTAAATCATTTATTGAGTACCTACTATTTTCTGGATACTTGTAATATTGATTTAAAAGGATAAATGAGATACAATTCCTATTTAGGGTGCTAATCATGTAAAGTGATTCTTATCGGGAATGATATAGAACAATGAGCTCAATAGATACTACTTTCCTGGTTTTATGGGTTAATCAAGAACTCTTATGTACCTGTTTCATGGACTATAGATGTGAATTTCGTCTTAAGAGTTTTCTACATGGTACCATATCGTTCCATGTGAAATTTTTTGAAAAGAATGAAAATGTATGCAGTTGACCAAAGACCACTTGCCATTTGTACCTTTTTCTTCTTTAACCTCCTTACTTCTTTTCAAGGTTCCAGGGTAATTGCCTTGACTATTTTTATTTTTCAATTCTCCCTCTTCTTTCTGCTTTGCCAGCCTTCAGGACTTAAAGACAACTGGGGCTCCAGCTATCTTGTCTATATTCTAGGTATCTGTAAGGAGTAAAGAAGGGAAAAACAGTTTTCTTGGCAGTCTTGTCCAGGACTTCCACTTCCATATACCCTATAACTGCTAATGAGCCTGGATGATGCTGTGTTTAAATGGAACACATTGCAGTGTGGAGTAAAACTTGGAAAAAATGTATGTGGGGAATAGAACTGCCATGTTCCTGGAAACCTGATACTATAACTTATTTTTAGATCATCCTTTCTTTCAGTCATTATTTATATACAGTTGGAAAGAGAGGAAGCAAATACTCTGCAGAACCTGGGATACTGGAGTTTTTTACAAAGTTACCATTTTTCTTCAGTTCTGAGATGCAGATCATGATCTATAGTTTCTTTGCCTTGTTGTTCAGTGGTTAAGTCAAGTCCAACTCTTTGCGACCCCTGGACTGCAGCATGCCAGGCCTCCCTGTCCTTCACTATCTCCTGGAGTTTGCTCACACCCATGTCCATTGAGATGGTGAGGCCATCCAACCATCTCATCCTTTCTTGGCTTCTTCTCCTCCTGCCCTCAATCTCTCCCAGCATTAGGGTCTTTTACAATGAGTCAGCTCTTTGCATCAGGTAGCCTAAGTATTGGAGCTTCAACATCAGTTCTTCCAGTGAATATTCACAGTTGATTTCCTTTAGGATTGGCTGGTTTGATCTCCTTGTTGTTCAGGGGCTCTCAAGAATCTTCTCCAATGCCACAGTTTGAAAGCATCAGTTCTTCAGCACTCAGCCGCCTTTATGGTCCAACTCTTACATCTGTACATGACTACTAGAAAAACCATAGCTTTGACTAGATGGACCTTTGTCAGCAAAGTACTATCTCTGCTTTTTAATATGCTGTCTAGGTTTGCCATAGCTTTCCTTCCAAAGAGCAAGCATCTTTTAATTTCATGGCTGCAGTTACCAGCTGCAGAGACTTTGGAGCCCAAGAAAATAAAGTCTGTTACTGTTTCTACTTTTTCCCCTTCTATTTGACATGAAGTGATGGGATCAGATGCCATGAGCTTAACTTTTTGAATGTTGAGTTTTCAGCCAGCTTTTTTACTTTCCTCTTTCACCTTCATCAAGAGGCTCTTCAAGTTCTTTCTTGCTTTTCTGAAATTAGTGTTCAAGTCACAGTTGAATAGTAATTCACAGGTAAGTTCATTTTTCTTTTTTGCCTCCAAGAAGCTATTGCTAAATCATGATACATCTTACAAGTGATATTGAATTATAAGAGTATAGTTGGATTGCTGTTTCCCTTTTTAATTATTTATTTCTTCTTTCTTGTCTTTAAAAATATTGTAATATATTACTCATGGATTAAATTATGATTGATTATTGGAATAGCTTATACACATAAAATCTAAGACCCAAAGAAAATACTGGTTAGACATGGAAATATCATCTGTTAACTGGTGCAATAAAGGACTGAATTAATAACCAGGAATTTGGAAACATTGACTTATGTAGTATCTTAACACATTATTGATTAGAGGATTTTTGCAGAACCTAAGGCCTGTGACCAGCAATTTGCTGTGTAAGTGAATACTGAAACACTGGTCAATAACATTGGGGTAGTGTCACAAAGAGTCAGACACGACTGAGCAACTGAACTGAACTGAAAGTGAAAGTGAAAGTGAAGTTGCTCAGTCGTGTCTGACCCTCAGCAACCCCGTGGACCGCAGCTTTCCAGGCTCCTCCGTTCATGGGATTTTCTAGTCAAGAGTACTGGAGTGGGGTGCCATTGCCTTCTCCACCTCTGAAAGTGAAGTGAAAGTGGTTCAGTCATGCCTGACCCTTTACAACCCCATGGACTGTTCATGGAATTCTCTAGGACAGAATACTGGAGTGGGTAGCCTTTCCCTTCTCTAAACATTGGGGTAACAAAAGATATATTAATACATCTCCAGTCAAGAATATGTTAGTTTATGATTTAGCTTATGACATATATATGTGTGTGTGTATATTTGCATACCTCTCTCACAAAAAAAGCCAAGAGAATGGAACCACATGCTAAAGGTTTGAAAGATGGCTGTGCCCTGGAGAGACTCTGTCACACTGATTTCTCAGTTTATTAAAGCTTCTTCTGTTTTCCAGAGCTATTTTTGGAGGAAGGTGAAGAGTACTTGAGAATAAGATCCTGGTGCACAGCTTTCTAGATTATTTGGCCTCCCCCTTTTCATGGTGTTTTTATTTTTTTTTTTATTTTTTATTTTTTTTTAAATTTTTATTTTAACTTTAGTTTACTTTACATTACTGTATTGGTTTTGCCAAACATTGACATGAATTCACCACGAATGTACAAGCGTTCCCAAACATGAATCCCCTCCCACCTCCCACCCCATGCCATCCCTCTGGGTCCTCTCCTTGCACCAGTCCCAAGCATCCTGCATTCTGCATCTGACATCAACTGACGATTCGTTTCTTACTTGATAGTATACATGTTGCAATGCCATTCTCCCATCTCATCCCACCCTCTCCCTCTCTCTCTCCCCCAGAGTCCAAAAGTTCTCTCTATAGATCTGAGTCTCTTTTGTTGTCTCGCATACAGGGTCATCATCCCCATCTTTCTAAATTCCATATATATGTGTTAGTATACTGTATTGGTGTTTTTCTTTCTGGCTTACTTCAATTCATGGTGTTTTTAAAGTACCTCACCATCTTTGTGGTAGCTGGTAACTAAATGATGATGCCTCAGAATGATCTGGAAGCATGAAGCAAATAGAGATTTTTGTGGAGGAGCTGTATGGATTGGGGGGGTAATACAATGATAAATCAGGGATCCCCTCCTGTTCCCTTTCTCACCATGTGTACATCATTCATTGACACATTGGTCCTTGAGCCACCTACTGTCATTATACCTGCAGTGTAACATTCAATTATAACTCAAAGTTGGTGATACCTTTTGACTACTTTCATCTAATTTTACCTTCCCCTACCCCCTGCCTCTGGTAACCACAAGTATAATCTCTTTTTCTGTGAGTTTGTTTCTGAAGTGTAATTGACCTACAAAATTGTTAGTTCCTGGTATAGAGCATCATGATTTGATATTTCCGTATGTTACAAAATGATCACATTTGGATTCTCTTGAGGATGCTAATATATTTGAGACAGATATCATTAGCTATTTTATAGTATCAAATATTTGTTAGAAACTCAACAGATTTGATGAATGATATAGGTTAAATGACCTAAATTAAAAATTATAGAAATGTGACTCCTGACTTTGGTTCAGAAGTAGGTCATGATACAAATTAAACTTCCCAACACAATCTGACTTTTCAGAATTTTTTAATAAAGTTGATGAAAAGGTTTTTCATGGAGACTAGCTGAAGAAAATTGATCATTATTTATTTAGCTAAATGAATGATTTAATGGCTAATGATTTCTAAATCAATAATATGGGCAGCTTTCCTCTGTGAATTCCGTTCTGGAATTAAATTTATCATAGAGTGCTTTCCAGAGACACTTATTTTGCAGAGAATTAGTGCTTGGAGGCTTAGGCATAGATTTCATCTGATTTTGGCTGTATTAACTTGTCTAGAAAATGCAGTATATTTTCTGCAAGGTTAGAAAATAAGCATTGCAAATTAAATTCATACACAGTGCTAAATGTAGGACAGGTCTTTATTATTTTTTTAAAAATAAATGCATATATTTTAAATGGTAATGAGAAATCACTGTGATAAAGTCTACAGCCAGCAAGATATCTGGTGGATCCCCTCCTATTGAAACCCCATGGTTTCTGGTCTACTTCAGATCCTCATTGATAATTTTGTCATATGTAGCTTTACATGGCTCACAGGTTCAAGGTCTGAGAAGCTTCCTATAGGTGGGGGTTTGAATTGCACCTCGGTGAGGGCTGCTGAGAAAGTTGGGTTGGGGTCAAGTGTGGGCAGTTATGATGTGTCTCCCCTTTCCTCTCCTCTTGTCTCTACCCTTTCATCTTCCCCCAAGCCCCCCACCAAGCTGGTTTCCTTCAATAATTCAGTTGCTAGTCAGGAGGGGTTCTGGGTCAGTACTTGGGTTGTAGAGATTAATGAGCTGTGATCTGGCTGTGGGAGAAAAAAATGTCACAAACTGACTTAAGGATCAGGGAAGAGACATGATCCCTTTCCTTTCAACCTGGGGACGTAGGAGATGCTGGTGTGCCTGACACCGGTGATGGTGGCCTTTCCTGTCTTGGAGCAGCAGGGAGGCCACAGGCCTTGTGTGGCTGGAAACTCAGCTGCCTGAGTGCTGGAGAGGAGGTACATGTATACTTGTCCACAAGGAACCCTGTTTGGGAAATAACTATTGGGGAGCTTGAGCATTTGACCCTGTTTTCAGAAGGATTTTTTTCCCCTTTTCTTCCGTAAATATTTTATTAAGGAAATTTTCAAATGCATAGAAAAGTCAAGAAACTTCTACAGTGAACCCCCCATATACGCTCCACCTGGATTTCAACAGTTGATATTTTACTACACTTGCTCTAGTCCTCCCACCAAATACAGCTTCTTTCTCTGACACATTTCAGAGTTGTAGGCATTGTTACTCTTCGCCTCTTCACATGCACTGTGCGTATCTTTAACTAGAGTCAATATTTCTTACTTTTTTATTTTACAACAGATTTATTATTTATGTTTTTCATTTACAAAAAATGAAATGCAAAAATCCTAAGTGTAGACATAAGACTGTGACTTTTGACAAACACAGCACCTGTGTGACCCTGACTCTTTTAAAGATGCAGAACATTACTGTCACCCCAGAAAGTCGACGTCTCTTTCCTGAAAACACCCATCCCACACTCCTAATCGGAACTGACACATGTTCAGTTTTTCCCCTGCTGTAGATGAGTTTTGACTCCTCTAGAATTCATTCACTGAAATCATGCAGGATATATTCTTTTATGTGAAGTGAGATTTATCTGCTTCTATCAGTAGGTTTTTTTCTATTCTTTCTTTCTTTCTTTTTTATTTTTTAATAACTGAAAGGTATTCCACTATATGAATATACCGCAGTTTACCCTTTCTCCTGGTGAGGGACATGGGAGCTTTTTCCAACTGAGGGTTGTTATGAAAAAGCTGCTGTGAACTCTTATGCAGTGTTTTTGTGAACCTGTGTTTTTACGGACCTTTGTTTTTATTTCTCTAGGGTAACTATCTAAGGGTGGAGCTGATGAGCCAAAATTTTTTAAGAAACTGTCAGACCTCTCTTGTTGGCTGTTGTGGTTTTTCTGGGCTGTGGTTCTTTAAGACTTCAAGTTCTCCATCTGAATTTTACCTGCCTGACAAGAAGCAGACAGAAGCGTGCCCTCAGGATAGAAGCTGTAAAGATGGGAAACTCACTGGTGTCATTTCATTTTCCAAATGGCACCTACCCTCTAGTTTCGGTCTGCTTTCAGTGCCTCGCCAGTGCCGTAAGATACCTGTTTTTTATGCTTTATCCAGAGTACATAGTTTTCATCTGCAGGAGGGCTGTACAAGTAAGAGAACCCAATCCCAGAAGAATTTAAATCGGACGTAGTATTCTGGATTTCACTGGAGTTCGTCTGATGAGAGTGGGGCAAAAGTCTGAGTCATCAATTCCCTAGAAAGATGAAACAGAAAGCCAGGGTACCTTTCTCTTAGGATTAATTCTGAGGAGTCAACTCATGTCAATGAAGCTTACCCTGTGGAGAGGCTTTTGGACTCACTTTAAGCGATCTTCGTCTTCTGTGGTTGAAGTAGATGTCAAGAGGCCTCTTGAGAAATGGGCCAAATGGGCAGTCGAGTGGGTGAGATATGCCAGCTCAACGGCAGTCCTGGTGGAACTGCCGCAGCAAGGCCTGGGCTTAAGATGAGAATTTGAAAACCACGTGGCAGTTTGGCGATAGCTATAAAAATTATAGTTGTGGGTATTATTTGACCTAGTAATTCCGCTTCTAGGAATTTATTCCATGAATTCACAAACATGGAAAATACAGCACATGTTCATTGCTTGTAATAGCATAAGATTGTCGATAGCCTGATACATACCAACAGAGAGAGATATCAACAATTTTGTGTGTCTCGTTTTCTGCCTGTGTTAGTCAGCTTGGGCTGACAGGACAGAATCCTGTGGACCAGGTGGCTTAAACAGCAGAAATTCCCGGTCTCACCGTTTGGAGACTGGAAATCAGATGCCAGTGTGGTTGGGTTCTGGTGAGTTATCTCTTCCTGGCTAGCACACAGCTGCCTTCTCACTGTGTCTTTACCTCAGGGCAGAGAGAGAGGGAGAGGGAGGCAGAAGGTATCAAGCGGGCAGAGTATGGGTTTTCATGGGAAATAACAGGTGAGATCTGGTAGGCATGCTTGAGCAAGCCTGAGATGAAGAGTTTGGGTAACTTTGGCGGACTCTGGGCTATGGGGTGATGTCTGGCTGTCTAGCAGTTGGCCCTGGGCTGATCAGGGCAGAGGTGGTACTGCGTCTGGAGTGCAGAGCCAGAGAAGGGGGCTGGTTCAGAAACTGGCTCCGAGCTGGCTGGTTTGCGCATCAGTGGTGTGCCTGCAGGGAAGCTGTTTGCTTTACTTGGCAACTGACTAGTCTGCCAATAGCCCAGATTGACAAGACTCTTCCTCCTCAAATGTCAGTGCATTATAAATTGCAGAAAAGTTTTAAAATTGATGAATACTGTTGTGAATATGGGGCTTCCCTGGTGGCTCATTCAGTAAAGAATCTGCCTGTGATGCACGAATGAAAGTGAAGTCGCTCAGTCGTGTCCGACTCTTTGCCACCCCATGGACTGTAGCCTACCAGGCTCCTTTGTCCATGGGATTTTCCAAGCAATAGTACTGGAGTGGATTGCCATTTCCTTCTCCAGGGGGTCTTCCCGACCCAGGGATCGAACCCAGGTCTCCCGCATTGTAGACAGACGTGTGATGCACGAGACCCGAGTTCAGTCCCTGGGTTGGGAAGATCTCCTGGAGAAGGAAATAGCAGCCCACTGCAGTACTCTTTCCTGGAGAATTCCATGGACAGAGGAGCCTGACAGGCTACAGTCCATGGGGTCACAAGAGTCAGACACAAGAGTTGTATATATGAAATGAAACCTTTGTGGTTATTATTCACTTGAAGCAAATATTTGTATTTTAAAGTGATTATTTTCACTATTTGTAAAAATAACAATGATTCTTTGGACTCCTGGGTGATTTTTGTCACTAGTTTTAGCGCATGGAAATTAATTATTTCTTCTCTCTTTTGCCTGCTAAAAGCTTTATATTCAATGATATATGTTCAAGAAACACTGGTGACCATCTTTTGAGTTGTATCTGTGAAATAAACCTATTGGAACTTATATTTTCAGATCTAGTTTTTCCCTCCAAAGGTCTGTCAAGGGAACTCTGCTTTATACCAGCCACATCATCATGACTGTTCTTTGTTGTTTTTGTTTTTTGTTGGGTTGTTCTCCTTTTGAAATTTCCTTCAGGATCTGCAGCATATGCTTAGGAATATCTTCAGGGGTAGCATATTTTTTCATCCCTTGAAGGTGCTTTGATTTTTGGAAATCGCCAAATGCACATTAAATGGAGTGTAAGATTGAGTTGATGATAGGATTAAAAACAAAAAGAAAACAAGGAAAGAAAGGAAAAAAAAAAAGATCTCACTGGAAGTCAGTAATGGGACTGGGTGATTTTCCCAGGCAGGGCTCAGACCAGCTCCAAACACAACTCTGAGAGGGACGGTCCTCCATTAGCTGGGGCATCAGCCATTCACCTGGAATAAGGGCTCCTGAGCCATGAAGAGACAGGGCTGGTTTTGATGAGTAGGTTTAGATTCTAAAAGCCAGAAAAAGGGGGTGGTTTGAAAACTGGCCTCTTTTGTACAGAAGGAGGGGAAATATCTGAAGGAAGTAAAAATGGAGTGGATAAAAGGTAGATAAGGTTGGAGGTTGCAATTGAAGAGGAAATGAGTATTTAGAGAACTCAGATTCTCTTACTAGAGGTGCTGTGCAAGAAGCCTCGTTCCCTTTTAGATGAGTCATGCACAGGACATGTCGAGTTTTAGGTCACTTCTCACACTCCACCCACTTAGAGCTGGCTCATCTAGGCTCAGCCAGTAAAGAGTCCACCTGCAATGCAGGAGACCAGGGTTTGATCCCTGAGTTGGGAAGATCCCCTGGAGAGGGGAAAGGCTACCCACTCCAGTATTCTGGCCTGGAGAACTGTATAGTCCATGGGGTTGCAAAGAGTTGGACATGACTGAGCAACTTTCAGTTTCCTGTAAAACACCATAAAATTATATGGTGTATTTATGAAGTGAAATATTACTTACTTTGAATTATTTAGATGCTTTTTACCTTCCTTAGTGAAGATCAGGAGAGTCTGTGTTCTCTATAGAAAAAGTTTACACTGTGATTACAGTGACTATCTGGTACTGGTCACTTAAGGTCCTAAATGAATGCCTCCTTATTAATACAAAATGTTATGTGCAGTGTTCTTTTATTAAATCCATGACATTGATAGGTTGTTGCTTATATAAAGAAGTTTTGTAAAAGTTGTAGATGGTTGGGATATTTTAAGATGTTATATAATCAAAGCATGAGGCTGGTTTTGTTTTTGTGGAGTGTGGTACAGAGAAAGAACCCAGCCTGTTGTCGTGACTGTAGTAATCAAGAGAGTTATGCTAAGTCTGCTCTCGCAGATCTGTGTTGTTGTTCTGACCATGAGTGCTCACGTGGTCATCTTCCGCAGTAGCTGTCATCGATATCCAGAATTGTGTAGCATGGCCTGTGTCTCTAAAACCAAAAGATTAGCTGGAAGAGACGTCCTCACTGATTTGTTTGCACTTAGACTTTGTAGCTGCACTAACAGTATTCACATATGTAAGTAGCAAATGGCAGAATGTGTCTGAGTTACGGCAAGACTACCATTTAACGTAGTTTCATATAATCTGTACTTCGAGGGTGCTGAATAGACTTTCTCGTGAAGCATCTTAAAAAGTTCTCTGAAGATAATTACAGTTGAAATCATGAAGGACTAAAGTCGTGACACTTGGTAACCATGACTGTCACATGGATCCTCAAAGAAAATAATGATTTTTTTTTTTTTTCCTGCATCCAGTTCTCTTACAGCTAGCAAGTGACGCTTTACCAAATGATATGACCTTGGCTCTTGCTTATCTCCTGGCCTTACCACAGGTAAGTTTGCCCTTACCAAGAAAAAAGGACTTAAAAAATGAATAAACTGAAAGTCTCTACTGGGGATTTTCACCAGTGAATTGTTTATTGCATGTTTCATTTCTTTCTGGTTGTTTCTCTGCATAATGGAAGGCCTGTGGTCAGTATCTGAAGAGTAAAGTCTACAATGTTAGCTGAAATCTTGATTCTAAAATCTGCTTTCACATACATAGGATCCACCTTTATAATCTGTCTGAATTTTAATGTAGTCATGTCAAGATGAGCTTGAGTCGATTTGGTAGAAACTTTGAACCAAAATTCTACAGTAAAGACTAGAAATGTAATGGTTTATGATGGTTGTGCTAATTTCCTTTCAGCTGAGCTCTTTCTCTTGTGCTCCCTTGTAGGTGTTAGATGCTAACAAGTGCTTTGAAAAGCAGTCCCACTCTGCTCTCTCTCTCCAATTGGCAGCCTATTACTATAGCCTCCAGATCTACGCCCAGTTGGCTCCATGTTTCAGGGACAGATGCCATCCTCTTTACAGGGTGAGTCCTCACAGTTTCCACTTTATTAATGAGAAATGGTAAAGCTTTTCTAAAAGTAGTTAAAACACGTATTTACGTCTTTGGAGGGACTAAAGCGCCTTGTATTCAGAATGCATTCACAGTGGCTATGTTAGATGGAGTTGCTTTTCCAGGCATTAATAAGAGGCAGAAGTTCTAGTATGTAAGGTGAATGTTGCTGCTGCTGCTCCTGCTAAGTTGCTTCAGTCGTGTCCGACTCTGTGCAGCCCCATAGATGGCAGCCCACCAGGCTCCCACATCCCTGGGATTCTCCAGGCAAGAACACTGGAATGGGTTGCCATTTCCTTCTCCAATGCATGAAAGTGAAAAGTGAAAGTGAAGTCACTCAGTCGTGTCTGACTCTTAGCAACCCCATGGACTGCTGCCTACCAGGCTCCTCTGTCCATAGGATTTTCCAGCCAAGAGTACTGGAGTGGGGTGCTATTGCCTTCTCCGAAGGTAAATGTTGATTCACCCCTAACTTCTCTGTCATTTATTTTATTTTACAGCATTCTTAGAAATGCTGAAGTAGTAGAGGAAAAATGGAGAACTGGCTTTGTAACTACCTTCTCAAGAGGAAGATAGCTCTAATTTAGGACAGTATGCAATGTTGTTCTTTGAACAGCACTGCACTCTTTATTTTTAAGCCAGAGAGGTATGAGAGTATAAATTGTGCAGATGAAATGTTGAGACACACTATGCCTACTTACTCCCATGTTTCTGACACCTTTTATTTAACTTTATTGTTAATTTCTGAGTGAGTGCACCTAAGCTTGGCCTGAAGTTACCTTGCCTTCTTTTTTGGACCTGAAAGTGTTTCAGGTGCTGCTAGAAAACGGAAGGCCTCTAGGTTTACTTGTGTGCACCAGCTTTAAGCATCAACATTCAGAAATGATCTCCTTTTTATACTGGATATTTTAAGAGAATTACCACTTTAAGAATAGATAAGCAAATAGCTTAGACTTTCAAATCTACTCTACAAGGTTCAGTGTCTATTGAGGCAGGATTCTTCCTCCCCTGACCCAGAGCAGACTGCAGAGAATGAATTTGGATGCCTCGGCCATCCAAAACATACCTAAGAGCCTGTAAGTATATGAAAGCATTTGGTTCATGGCAAGATCTGTGGCTTTCATTCATCAGTTTTTATTTAAAAAGAGAAAGGGGAATGAGGGAACTCTGCCACACAGGTTACTCTCCCAAGGGCATCATCATTATGAGTGGGCATTGTTTTCAGAAATTAGAATGAAGTTTGGGCCAAGAAAAGTACTGTCTTTTTTAGCCTAGTTCATATATTACTTTCTTTGGGAAATTTTGAATTTTTTTTTGATAGCTACTGCTGCTTTGTACTACTTTTTTACCCTAGTAATTTTCCTTTGTTTTGCCTTTATATCACAGGTGTGTTTTTGCTTGAAATAAGGAGTTGACCTACTATGTTATAAATTGAGGGAAAGAAGTGATTATATATAGGTGGAAGTGTGGCAGGTTAATTTCTAGAACAGTGTACTTACTTGATGGAACAAGCATCGTCTCTTCCTTTCTGTTGCTTCTGCATCCTTTTCCAGGCATCTGGCAGAGCGGCCTTTCCAGAATGGAGGTCTGGGCTTCCTCTCCTCCACTACCAGTGCTACAGTGGTTTCCCATGGCCCTAGCGAGGTCGTCTGGCCTCTGTCTGTTTCCTCACCTTCATTTTCCTTTTGTTCCAGCCATACCAAGCTGCTTAAATTTCTCACACAGCCCGTGTATTCTCTGTTCCTTGTCGTCAACACGTTGTAATCTTTTGCCTGTAATGTTTCGCCAGCATGCCTTTGCTTAGTACTCGGGTCCTGCCACCTGCCACCATCCTGTCGTGCTCCCAAGCTGTGCTGGAAGCGCCTCTGCGTGTCTCTACTGCCCTCTCCTTACCTCGTGACTTTTATACTGTGTTACTTTGAATCTACCTATTTTCATCTCACTAGATAACGAGCTTTTTCCGGCCAGTGTCTGCGTTGTATTCATTGGTTTCCTCATTGCAGGACCTGGAATGTCAATGGGAGTAAACAGATGTTCCCTGGGGTAGAATACTGAAAATTAATGAGTTATCCTTCAGTACATAGGAGGCAGTTGGATAATGTGTGTGTGTTTATCAAAAATATTTGTCAGATGACTGCTTGTGCCAGGCAGTATTCTAGATCCTGGGAAGACAGGAGTGGATAGTGTGTGTAAAAACCCTTCCTCTTTTCAGATTTACATTCTGTTTGGGGAGGGGCACCATCGACAACAAAAAAAAATAAATATATTCTTTGTTTGATTATGGTAAGAGCTTTGCAAACAAAAAGCAAAGAAGAAAGTTAAGCAGTGGAGGACAGCTTAAAACAGGCTCAGGAAAGGCCTTAGTTAAGAGGGTGACCTTTGACTAAAGAAAAGGAGGAGCATGGCACCAGGAAGACTGAGGGGAGGAGAGCATTCTGGATGGAGGGATGGAACCTGTAATAGAGAAGCTGGTATGTCCCTGTGCCGTCCTATGTACTCTGGTGTTTCTTCACAAGTATTTAAGAGTGTATTGAAATACTACTTTATAAAATGCGAGGCAGAGAAGTGTTGCCCAAATCCAGAGGGAAAGAATGGCAGTGGAGTCGGTGACCAGACTTCACTGTGACCCGATCGGGTCTCCTCTAGGCCGGGAAGGTGTCAAGAGGGGGTCACAGCAGTGGTGTATGTGGGGCTTGTTTAGGGGAGCTGTCTGGGAACGGTAGAAGGATGAGACTCACCTTGGGAAGGCATAGGCTTGTCTTAGTACCTTTCACATTGATTCTGCCATTTGATCCATTGAGCAGCCTCATTTTGCAGAAGTGGCTGCCTCTGTGCCAGATGGTAAGACTCGGAGAAATTGGGTTACTTGCTCAGGGTCACTCCGGTAGAAAGTGACCTCAGTCTCCGGAGCTCCTGATTCCAGTCTTTACCTGCCCATTGCCTGGTCATGCAGCCACTCCAGCTTTGTTTGGAAGCAGCGTGTCCCTGTGTTTTGGACCCTAGTGATCTCTGGCTTGCACTCCAGCAGGGTGTTTCTACCCGCTTTGCAGTGGCTGCTGGCGGAAATCGCTACCCCCGTGTTTGACACTGGTGGCTCTTCCTCACCCCACCAGTCATGATCCTGACACTGGCTCATTTGAAGTTTATGCTCTGACTGTTCAGACTGTATATTTCTCTGAATTTGACATCCTTTCCCACACCTTGGTGTCTGTGCAGATGTAATTCTCCTGCCTGAAATACCTCTTACTTCTTCCCACTAGCAGCAGATAAGTCTGAGCTTAAAAAAGCCTCCTGTGTGAAACTTTCTCTACATTTTTTTTTAATTTTTCTGTCGTACCTTTCTAATTATTGTAAATGTATCTTTTTTTTTTAAGTTGAAAAGTAGAGTTAAAGTCACTCAGTCGTCTCCGACTCTTTGTGACCCCATGGACTGTAGCCTACCAGGCTCCTCCGTCCATGGAATTCTCCAGGCCAGAATACTGGAGTGGGTAGCCTTTCCCTTCTCCAGGGAATCTTCCCAACCCAGGGAAAGAACCCAGGTCTCCCGCATGGCAGGCAGATTCTTTACCAGCTGAGCCACAAGTTAATTTCTGTCTCTCGTGGCTCTCTTTCAGTCTTCCCCTAGAGCGGATCTTGTAGGCTTTGGTAGCCAGTGCACCTCGTCTTCTTTCCGCATATGATCCTGTTGAGGGCAGGAATCCCTTTCTATTCTGAATCCCCAGGATATCACCCCCCTCTAGTTACTCAGTGACTGTTTGTTGGCATGTGACTAATTTGAGGAATCATTTCATTGAACAGCCATCATTATTACATTTTGGGAATCCTGACTTTTCATGGATGGGCCTGTTAGCTGGATGTTTTAGGTATGTTTGCATTGTCCATTGACTACCTAATGGCTCATTATTTGAGTCTTTTCAGAATCTCTCCCTGAAAAAAACCACACTGCTGAGTTTGAATTAGACATGACAAACTCCTGATGAATCATCTTGGAAATGGAGATCCAAGTAGTTTCAATTTGTTGCCCACACGTAATAACTCTCCACGAAGCTTTGCTTCCACTCAATTGTCAGTTCAGCTTGTTTCTATTTGCACAGACTTTTCACATTTTCTCTTTCCACCCCCTGCAGTTCTGAGCTATGGGAATGATAACTTAGGTAGATTACTAGGTTTGAATGAAAGTATTGATATAATTTGTGGTATCATTTCTGATAAGAAGCCTGTGCATCTTGGTGCGAAGCACATCTTGCGTCAGCCACACAGACTCCCAGGACCCGGCAGCAAACCTGGGTGATCATCGGAGGAGCCCAGTGGACCTTTTTTCTTTTTAATATTTATTGATTTACTGATTGACTGATTGATGGATTGATGTAGCTAGCTGCGCCAGATCTTAGTTGCAGCATATGGAATCTAGTTCCCTGACCAGGGATCGAACCCAGGCCCCCTGCCCTGGGAGTGTGGAGTCTTAGCCACCTGACCACTGGGGAAGTCCCTCATGTTTCTTTTTAGAGATCTGTAATGATGATTGGGGCTTCCCTGATGGCTCAGAGGTTAAAGCGTCTGCCTGCAATGTGGGAGGACCTGGGTTCAATCCCTGGGTCAGAAAGATCCCCTGGAGAAGGAAATGGCAACCCACTCCAGTATTCTTGCCTGGAGAATCCCATGGACTGAGGAGCCTGGTCGCAGAGTCGGTCATGACTGAGTGGCTTCACTTTCACTTTCACTTCACTTTCATAATGATGATTGGCAGAGAATTTCCTCTTCTAATATTTGTCCTAATCAACTTCTTATGTTGAAAAAACAATGCACACATGGCAAAAAGCAGATGATGAAAATAGGATAAAACAAAAGGTCAGTTTCCTTTTTGTATTCCTCCAGAAATAGTTACAGATGTACATATTTATATAACAACTTTTTAATACAGATATGAGTAAGCTATACACATTTCTGTACCTTGTTTATTCGTGTCTTACCTTTGTAATTATTGTGACTGCATCTTTTTTACAAATTGAAGTATTGTAATTTTTTTTAAAAATTGAAGTATTGAAATTATACATATAAGCATGCAAGTATACAGATGCATATATTCTTTGCCATTGTAGGTTATTACAAGGTATTGAATATAGTTCCCTGTGCTATACAGTGTGACCTCGTTGTTTATCTGTTTTATACAGAATACTGTGTATCTGCTAATCTCAAACTCCTAATTTATCCCTCTTCCCGTATATGCATCTTGAAGTGTGATTTCTCTAGCTTAAAAAAAAAAGTTTAAGGAGATAAAATCATTTAAAAATGGAAATGTGTCTTTTAGTTTTATATGCTAGAGAATCAAACCTGGCAGGGGATGAAATTCAAAAGTTTATGGTAGAGTATTTCTAAGATGCACTTTTTTAAGCTACTAGTTGAAAATACTAAGTAGAAAATTATCTCAAGCAAATAACAACCCTAGAGGGAAAACATGCCACCTGTTTAAAAGTTTCCAAANATGAAATTCAAAAGTTTATGGTAGAGTATTTCTAAGATGCACTTTTTTAAGCTACTAATTGAAAATACTAAGTAGAAAATTATCTCAAGCAAATAACAACCCTAGAGGGAAAACATGCCACCTGTTTAAAAGTTTCCAAACAATATTACCAAGAAATGGAGACTATTAAGCCTGAATGGATTTATTACCTCTACTAGTTAGTAGTACTAGATGAAATTATTCAACATTCTAGTCTCATAAATATTTATGTACATTAATTTTTTTTTTTTTTACAGGGACCTGGCCATAGTCTTTAAAGAAAGCATATTTTTTCCTATACCTTAAAGAAACTGCATTTCCAGATTTGGGGGGAAAATTAGAATAATTTATTCTCTATACTTCTTAAATTTTTTATGCCTTTTTATGTTTTCAGTTTTTGTAGTATCATTTCAATACTTAATATGGGAGATTTCAATGCTACCCGTAAAGTCCTTCAAAAGTTTCTTAGAGGCTAAAAACTTTTGTACTCATGGATCATGTCATTGAACTTAGGTGGAAAAAGAGGGAGAGAGGTTTGAATATACTCTGCTCAAAAATTAGTGACTTTATATGTGAAGCTGACTTTATGTAGGACATTCAGGGAGCTCTGCTGGCAGGGTAGAGAGCAGGGCCTGGTACAGTGGAGAGCCCATGAGACAAGAGACCAGGAGGCTTGAGTCTCTTCCTTGCTGTGAGACTCCAGCTTAGGATCCCTAATTGGAGATTGGCATCTATAAAGCAGTTACCAGCAGTCTCCTGTGCCCATCAGTGGGTTGGTATAAAGGTCAGATCAAAATCATGTGAAAGTGCTTTAGAAACTTTAATGCTGTGCACTTGTGAAGTGAATGAATGAACGTGTGAAATGAAGTGTTGGGCTGAATAGAGGATGCTTTTGGAATATTTTGAGAGAAACTGTGATGAGCCCAGGGGAAGAATTTTTCAGTTCAGTTCAGTCGTTCAGTCGTGTCCAATTCTTTGCAACCCCATGAATCGCAGCACGCCAGGCCTCCCTGTCCATCACCATCTCCCGGAGTTCACTCAGACTCACGTCCATCGAGTCCGTGATGCCATCCAGCCATCTCATCCTCGGTCGTCNTTTAAAAGTTTCCAAACAATATTACCAAGAAATGGAGACTATTAAGCCTGAATGGATTTATTACCTCTACTAGTTAGTAGTACTAGATGAAATTATTCAACATTCTAGTCTCATAAATATTTATGTACATTAATTTTTTTTTTTTTTACAGGGACCTGGCCATAGTCTTTAAAGAAAGCATATTTTTTCCTATACCTTAAAGAAACTGCATTGCCACATTTGGGGGGAAAATTAGAATAATTTATTCTCTATACTTCTTAAATTTTTTATGCCTTTTTATGTTTTCAGTTTTTGTAGTATCATTTCAATACTTCATATGGGAGATTTCAATGCTACCCGTAAAGTCCTTCAAAAGTTTCTTAGAGGCTAAAAACTTTTGTACTCATGGATCATGTCATTGAACTTAGGTGGAAAAAGAGGGAGAGAGGTTTGAATATAGTCTGCTCAAAAATTAGTGACTTTATATGTGAAGCTGACTTTATGTAGGACATTCAGGGAGCTCTGCTGGCAGGGTGGAGAGCAGGGCCTGGTACAGTGGAGAGCCCATGAGACAAGAGACCAGGAGGCTTGAGTCTCTTCCTCGCTGGGAGACTCCAGCTTAGGATCCCTAATTGGAGACTGGCATCTATAAAGCAGTTACCAGCAGTCTCCTGTGCCCATCAGTGGGTTGGTATAAAGGTCAGATCAAAATCATGTGAAAGTGCTTTAGAAACTTTAATGCTGTGCACTTGTGAAGTGAATGAATGAATGTGTGAAATGAAGTGTTGGGCTGAATAGAGGATGCTTTTGGAATATTTTGAGAGAAACTGTGATGAGCCCAGGGGAAGAATTGTTCAGTTCAGTTCAGTCGTTCAGTCGTGTCCAATTCTTTGCAACCCCATGAATCGCAGCACGCCAGGCCTCCCTGTCCATCACCATCTCCCAGAGTTCACTCAGACTCACGTCCTTCGAGTCCGTGATGCCATCCAGCCATCTCATCCTCGGTCGTCCCCTTCTCCTCCTGCCCCCAATCCCTCCCAGCATCAGAGTCTTTTCCAATGAGTCAACTCTTCGCATGAGGTGGCCAAAGTACTGGAGTTTCAGCTTTAGCATCATTCCTTCCAAAGAAATCCCAGGGCTGATCTCCTTCAGAATGGACTGGTTGGATCTCCTTGCAGTCCAAGGGACTCTCAAGAGTCTTCTCCAACACCACAGTTCAAAAGCCTCAATTCTTCGGCACTCAGCCTTCTTCACAGTCCAACTCTCACATCCATACATGACCACAGGAAAAACCATATTACTAGAATTTAAAACTTACATTGGAAGTAATCATGACAGGTAAAGTTTCTGGAGGAAGGGATAGAAAGTAGCAGTGATAATGATTAGAAAATAATTTGCTTGGAAAGCTAGAACTTAAATCATGCTCATCCATCTACTCTCTATGAAGCGTCTGTCAAGAACAAAGTATTGGTTGGCCAAAAGATGCGTTCGAATTTTTGCCCCAAATTGCATCTCTAGGAAGCAAAGGCTCTGGTAGGTAAACTGGCACTACTGGCGTAAAAGCTGCTGCTCTTTGGTGTGTCTCCCTGTTACTCCACGACTCGAATGTGCTGTGGGAAAGACACATCCACTAAGTACGCATGGTTTCTGCCCTCCAGAAACTAATTTAATGCTTAAAAGAGAGGCATTGTAAAGTATGCAGTAGAAGCACAATTAAGGTGTAACAGATGTATCAGTAATTGCCTGCATAGTCACTTAGTCGTGTCCTACTCTTTACAGCCCCATGTTCTGCAGCCTGCCAGGCTCCTCTGTCCATGGGATTCTCCAGGCAAGAAGACTATAGTGGGTTGCCATTTCCCTCTCCAGGGTCTCTTCCCAATCCAAGGATCAAACCTGTATCTTTGAGTCTGCTGCATTGGCAGGCAGCTTCTTTACCACACTGTGCTACCTGGGAATACCTTTGAGTAAATTCCATAATTGCTTTCATTTTTGGAGCCCCTCCTATGGACCAGGTCTTGGTTTGTATATTGTGTGTGTGTGTGTGTGTGTGTAGTTTCTTAGGCTTTTTGCAACCATGCAAGCTATAGTATGTTGCCATTTTATAGATAAGACTATTAAGTTTGTAGTTGTTAAGTAGCTTGTACAAGGACATCCAGCTAGTAACTTATGTGTATCCATGCTTATTACACTCTGTCATGCCATTTTCTTCACTGGAAAAAAAGAATAGGTGTTGCCACATATGAAAATGAAGGCTGTATGTGGAGACTTGAAACTCTCTGTAAGATAAAGAAAAGCCAGTGTAATGTTAATAGTAGCAATTATGTGCATTATTGCTGTGTGCTATTTAGTACTCTTGGAGTTGAACTCTCTAACCTGGTTTGGGAATTTGTTTCATAAATGGTGTTAGAAAGAGAATAGAAATGAGATCAGATGTTTGGTGTACTCTCCCAATACAGGTACCAAATCCATGAGATGCCAGAAAACAAAGAGTGAGAAAATGAGTGTGGTACAATAACCGTAAGAAGCCCTTGGGAGAGTGAAGGTGGTCGATTCTATGAGTAGGGAGTAGGAACCAGCAGCTTGGTAGAGCAGGGCATGGAGTCATACACAGAGATGGGCTGCCTGCTTGTCGCTCTGCCTTCAGAGCACATTGGGCAATTTGAGGCTGGAGGACTTGAGTCTGAAATCAGAGGGTCAGAGTATACATGGAAAAAAGCCTTCACTGTTTTAATCAATCAACGTGAGTTTGCTAGTGGAGTGCAAAACCAGTACAAAGAGCTCCCTGAAAGAACACCTACAGAAGAGCTGTCCTGCTGCCCAAAGACCCCAGTTGCTGGATATTTGCTCCTGCTCTTTTTCTTTCTAGGCAGAAAAGTGCTTACTGGATGAGGTGTGTGATGAGCAGGCAACAACAGGGCACACCAGGATGCAAAGCAGGTGGAGATGGGCTGCTGGCTTCCTGGCAACATCCATATGCCAGACAGCTTCAGAGGGGGCTGTGCCTCTGGGGCGTGGTTCAGGGAGGGGCCTCATGAGCTTCAGTCTGTAAGCAGAAGGGAGCTGGGTTAAATGACAGATGAAGAGGCACTAAGAGCCTAGGAATGGGATCCGATTTGCCTAAATCCATTGCCAGATATACCAGCCTTATACAGTTTATTCCCAAATCACTTCTAAATGCTGTAGGATCAGCTTTGTTCACTCCATCTTCCCATCAGGGCTTAGCCATCTAGGCTTAGCCCATATTCTCGCCTTTACTGGAATTTGTTTCCCTGTTTGTTTTTTAATATATAATAATTTTATTTGTTTATAGCCATGCTGGGTCTTCCTTGCTGCGCAGGTGTTTTTCTAACTGCGGCAAGTGGAGACTGGTTGGGTTGTGAGGGGTTCTCATCGTGCTGGCTTCTCTTGTTGCGGAGCACGGGCTCCAGGCTGTGTGGGCTCTTCAGCAGTTGTGGCTCCTGGGCTCTGGAGCACAGGTTCAGTAGTTGTGGCCCCTGAGCTTAGTTGCTCTAAAGCATGTGGGATCTTCCCGGACCCAGGATTGAACCCATGTCTCCTGCATTGGCAGGTGGATTCTGTACCAGTGAGCCACGAGGGAACCCCTGTTTCTTGATAGCCTTTTTACTACTTAACACCTGAATAGTTAGACTAGAAATTAACTCTCACGAAGCCCTGCTTGACACATGCCTGAAGCCAACCCCTCTGCATTCATTCCCATAGCACCCTGTGCTTAGTGGTATCAAATCATTTATTGTTGTTTGCTTGATTGTCTTTCCTTATAGACTCTGGAGGAAAGGGTCACATCTTCTGAGGACTTCACCTGGCACATAATAGGTGCACAAAAAGTATTTGTTGAGTGAAGGACAGATGATCTTACAGCTGCTTACTTGGGAGCATTGGTTTTCAAAGCCGGGTCTTTTGACTTGAGACAGATATCTGCAGTTTTTGAGGATTGGACTCAGTGTATGCATAGAGATAGGGGAAGCATTTAGTAAGATTGACCTTTTCTTAAATCTACCTGTTGGAATCCAAGAAGATTTCTTTATTTGGTGTTTATCATTACTCCCAGCTGCTATGTTGCTTCAGTTGTGTTCGACTCTGTGCAAGCCCATAGATGGCAGCCTACCTGGCTCGTCCGTCCCTGGGATTCTCCAGGCAAGAACACTGGAGTGGGTTGCCATTTCCTTCTCCAGTGCATGAAAGTGAAGAGTGAAAGTGAAGTCACTCAGTCGTGTCCGACTCTTCGTGACCCCATGGACTGCAGCCTACCAGGCTCCTCCATCCATGGGACTTTCCAGGCAAGAGTACTGGAGTGGGGTGCCATTGCCTTCTCCACATAACTCCCAGACTGTACCTTAATAGGATCAAGAGAGAGAATGTCAGTTTAGGTCTGGTGATACAGACCCAACACTGAGAAATCTCCTGTGCAGTTCAGAATAATGACTTACGCATGAGAAAAGCTGACAGCTTATTATTATTAGATGTGTTTTAGGGAACCACAGGTAGAGAGTGGTTTTTTTTTTTTTTTTCCAATTTGCTTATATTAAAATATGTACCATGTTTTCCCAGAAGCTGGGAGGGATTGAGTTAATGTTGTTCACATGTTAGGTAACTCTGGAATCATGGTGGAGCTGCTATGGCTTCATTGACACCCAGACCAACTTTAAATAAATGTGGTTATATTATATTTATTTAATATAAATAAACAAATAACCACCTTTCCTGTCTGCCAGTCAATTCTGGGCTTTGTTCTATTTGAATAATTGTCTTGTAACAGCAGTATCAGTTCAGTTGCTCAGTCGTGTCCGACTTTGTGACCCCACGCACTGCAGTATGCCAGGCCTCCCTGTCCGTCACCAACTCCTAAAGTTTACTCAAACTCATGTCCATTGAGTCGGTGATGCCATCCAACCATCTCATCCTCTGTCATCCCCTTCTCCTCCCACCTTCAATCTTTCGCAGCATCAGGGTTTTTTCAAATGAGTCAAAGAATTACAGAACAGTATCCTATTGAGCCCCAAACTGAGCAAAGTAAAAATTGGTTGCATATTTTCTTATGAAACTAGAAGAAAATGATGATTGTAGGAACAAGGATGGGTTTTTTTTTCCCCTTACTTATCCCTGGAGAAAATACTCTTCTACTTAACTGTCTAGGCATTTCTAATAGGATTATTGAACTACAGCTTTGTTATTGAGAATACTTAGATGGTCCAAAAAATATTTATCCAGGGGCAATGATGACAAAAATTGCTTCCAGGGTGAATTATTATAAATGATCAGATCATTAGGGAAGATATCTGGAATAGGCTCAGGTATCTAATGGTAGTTGAGAAAATAAGCATACGTATTTTTAAAGTGGATGGAGATTTTTAAGGTGGAAGAACAGAGCAGGCGTCCAGAAATCCATTCCTAGACTCAGTTTCTGTGTCCTGTTCTTATGGTCTGCAAAATGGACCACCTCTGCAACAGACTCCCCAGGGTGGTTGTAAACCTTGATTAGATAGTGGCTGTGTGAAGGGCCAGACAGACGTCCAGTTGACGTGACCATTGTTACTTTTTTTTTTTTCTGATTACTCTTGTTATTCACAGGCTGATCCCAAAGAACTGATCAAGATGGTCAGCAGGCATGTGACTCTGCATGGACACGAGGCCTGGCCCGAGGACCTCGCTGCACTGACCGAGCAGTTGCACTACTACAGTGAACGCCTGCTGGACTTCACTCAGGCTCAGATCCTCCAGGGCCTGCGGAAGGGTGTGGACGTGCAGCGGTTCACAGCTGACGACCAGTACAAAAGGGAAACCATCCTTGGCCTGGCCGAGTAAGAGATACCTTTGTCTCCTAAAGGGATGGGATAAAACACAAAAGAACAAGCTGAGTTATCAGGACTATGAGTCACAGTCCCTTGAAGATGTCCATTCATGGTTACTGTAAGCAGGGTTTCCCCTACTTCTTCCGATCCTGTGAGGGACATGTGAGTCTTCACAAATGGATTATTGGTGGGATCATGGTTAGGATAGCTGCCTTCTGAATGATCAGTAGATGCAGACTGTATTTCAGGCTTGCAGATTTAAAATAGTAAGGATGATAATTTTATGAAAATTTCCCTATGATTTTGGTATCCTGATCCCAGTACCATGTTAGAGGTGATGCAGTATGATCAGAGGTTAAAAGTATGAAGCTTACCGTGTGTGTGCCACTTCAGTTGTGTCCTATTCTTGGCAACCCATGGACTGTCACGTGCCAGGCTCCTCTGTCCATGGGATTCTCCTGGCAGAAATACTGGAGTGGGTTGCCTTGCCTCCTCCAGGGATCTTCCTAACCCAGTGATTGAACCCAGGTCTCTTACGTCTCCTGCATTCGTAGACAGGTTCTTTACCACGAATGCCACCTGGGAAGCCCATGAAGCTTACTTTAGAAATTTAAAAACAAGATTCCCTTTGATTCCTGGTTGGAATCTCACTTTTCTACTACATGGCTGTTTAATTTCCTCACTGTATTAGAAATAGGTACAGTTGACTTAATCCAAGAGGAGGGACCATGTGTTGTGGGTCCAGGGCACCTTCATCTGTCCTGGGTTCCTAAAGAAGGCAGATCTTTCACTCTGGCAGTTTCTCTTGTTGGAGGCCTATAGCAGCTTCCTTTTTTTCCTTTTTCCCTTAGCTCTTTCCAGAGAAAAGTTAGCCCTTGTGTGAGATGGCAGTACAGTTCAAGGCCTGTGGGAATGTTCTCTTCTAGGTATGGAGTTCCCCTTGGTTTTAATACTGGTCCTTATTTTTTGTTTTAGATCAAATGAGTTCTGATCAAATGAGAATTACATGTCAGGTATTGGGGAAGTTAAACAAGCTATTTCTATAAAGTGGGCTCACTCACAATGGTTATTAAGTTAGAGGTATGTTTTGTTTTTAACACCCTGATTTGTGGAGTGCTTCTTATGGGCCTAGAATGGTGTTAGATGCTCTATAAACTTTATTTTGAAGACATCTTTTAATCCTTAAAGGTAACCCTCTGATGTAAAATGTTGTTATCTCCATGTTATAGCTGAAGAACTTAAAAATGTTTGTCACTCAGTTGTGTCTGACTGTGTAACCCCATGGACTGTAGCCCACCAGGCTCCTCTGTCCATGGGATTCTCCAGGCAAGAATACTGGAGTGGGTTGCCATTTCCTTTTCCGAAGAACTTAAGGCTTATTAATATTAAGTAATTGGTGCAAGTTTCCACAGATGGTAAGGATCACAGCTGTGATTTCCTGCTACCTACCAAAGGCATCACATCTTCCATACCATGCACCCTCCCCACACTGCCTGATTGAATTTTCCCAGAAGCATTGGCATGCAGTTCAGTCTAGGTTTCTAGCCTTTGAAACAAGGTTAGATTGTGTCTACATTTTACAATTATTAATCTCTCCTGATAAGTACCTTAAAATCAGCGGTAAAGAATCTGCTTGCAGTGCAGGAGCCGTAGGAGATGCGGGTTCGATCCCTGGGTCAGGAAGATTCCCTGGAGGAGGGCGTGGCAACCAACTCTAGTATTCTTGCCTGGAGAATCACGTGGACTGAGGAGCTTGATGGGCTACAGTCTATGGGGTCACAAAGAGTCAGACATGACTGAAGTGACTTAGCATGCACTTAAAATAGCAAAGATGGTCTTGATTATGGCAGTGGTCTTTGCTATTTTTCATCATTATTCTTAAATCTTAAAGCAACAAAATAACTTTGGTACTCTAATAGTTCTTTATATTATCCTGGGCTTTTTTCCTATGAGAAGACACTCAAATTCTTTTTAGAGTGAGACAGGGAAAATGGAGATCAAAGAAAGATAGTAGGGACAGCCTATGGGAGAATTCAGTTAAGAGAAATGTACAGTTGTTTTTTTTTTTCCCTCTTCCCCGCTGTTCTCCTGGAGATTCATAATTTCTTAGGTTCATTTAATGTCCAATTTGAAAGTGACTGAAGAGATAATTTAATCCAGTCTCCTTACTTTTGGAAGAGGAATGTGAGAAGCACAGAGCGTTAAAGCATTGTTCAAGGTCGCAGAGCCAGGAGTTGAGCCTGGGCTTCCTATTGCCAAGTCCAGTGGGCTTCTCTTTGGGCATTTGGTAATCCTGAGTGAGATTGTTTATGGTTTCTTAGAAGAGAGTTATTATGCAGATACAAGTTGACAAGATAAGGCATGCCTTACATCATCAATTACATTTTGCTAGGGCTTTGACTCGTCTTTTTTAAGCATCCAGCTAGCACGTGCTATTTTGAAGCATATCCTGGAGGAAAAATATATGCTTTTGATAAATATATAATAGAATCTTCTCCACAATCTGTTGTTTATAAATATACACAGCAGTCTTTAGATGGCTCATTCAAAATATCTCAAAGTATCTATGAGTTTTCTGAGTTAGCACTTCGGATTTGGAGACAGCATTTTAAAGTCTCACGCAAAGAATCCTTGAAGAACCTGTTTTGCAGCTCCACCTTCAAATGCAGCCATTCTTTATTTTCTTACTAATTGTCTGTCCATCTTAATGGCCGTTGTTTTCTGTGCTACATAATAGTTGTCCTTTTTTGTCTGCATTATCTTAGTTATTACTGTTTCAGTGGCTAGGGTGACTTTGAGGAAAAGTTGAGGAATATAGTTTGGTTTCTTCCCACTTTTATCAGATAAAAAAGATGCGACTTCTTAGTACATACCTGGTGTCAGATGCTGTGCCAGACTCATAATAGAAAGAGTGAACTGCTAATGGTCCCCATTCTCCACAAACTCTCATTTTATCCTGCGGATGTCAGTACTCAATAAATCCTTTAAGAAATAATTTTTAATGACAGTTACCTAATAATCCAGGTATTGATAGACTTAATTCAGTCCTTGGTCTCTTTTTTATAGTCTATGAGCACAGAATGGCTTTACATTTTTAAAAATGGCTTACATTTTTAAAGGTTTGTGGAAAAGCAGGAGTAAAAAGCAATAGAAGAATATGCTTCTGAGACCATTTGGTGGTAAAGCCTGAAAGATTTACTGTTTGGCTTTGAACGGAAATCATTTGCCAGCTCCTGGATGATCCAACTTACAAACATCAGTTTCCTTAGCCTAAGTGTAGTCTTAGCAGTATTACTTGGTGGTAATAGGTATTTCATTCCCATTTCTGTGGTTTTTGTCCACCATCCTTCCTTTTTTTTTAAAATTTATTCATTTTAATTGGAGGCTAATTACTTTACAGTATTGTAGTGGTTTTGCCATACATTGACACAAATCAGCCACAGGTGTACATGTGTTCCCCATCCTGAACCCCCCCTCCCACCTCCCTCCCCAGCCCATCCCTCTGGGTCATCCCAGTGCACCAGCCCTGAGCACGCTGTCCCATGCATTGAACCTGGACTGGCAATCCGTTTCATATATGATAATATACATGTTTCAATGCCATTCTCTGAAATCATCCCACCCTCACCCTCTCCCACAGAGTCCAAAAGACTGTTCTATACATCTGTGTCTCTTTTGCTGTCTCACATATAGGGTTATTGTTACTATCTTTCTAAATTCCATATATATGCGTTAGTATACTGTATTGATGTTTTTCTTTCTGGCTTACTTCACTCTGTATAATAGGCTCCAGTTTCATCCACTTCATTAGAACTGATTCAAATGTATTCTTTTTAATGGCTGAGTAATATTCCATTGTGTATATGTACCACAGCTTTCTTATCTATTCGTCTGCTGATAGACAGCCGTCCTTCCAATGAAGAATTCCATCCTTATGTTTCCTTTGCTTCAGGAAAGTTGGGGTCTTGTGACAGTCTCTCCAATTTGGCCTTTATGTGGGTGCTCTGGAATTGTTTACATATCTAGAGATTCTCAAATCTGATGACACCATTCCCTGGTTTGAACTTTCCATTGAGTCTCCATTGCCTATAGGGTAAGGTATAGGTCCTTCAGTAGACCTCAGGACCCTGTGCATTCGTGGTTGTGACACCCCATCTATCAAAAGCCCATTTGTCTCTTCTCCCTCTTTACCGCCTCTGCTTAGTTAATCCCTGTTCACTCTCTCATCTGTATCCTCACAGTATTTTGTAGTCTTTTAACATTCCCCTGTTCTGTTTGATGCCTGGTTCACACCTCATATACTCCACTAGGCTGTGAGTTCCTCAAGAAATATCTTGTTGCTTTTATATCTTAAGCAGCTGGAATAATAGCTGGCCCAGTGTAGAAAATGAGTGTTTATTGAGTGACTAACTGTGTTTTTCTCACAGATTTACCTGTGGGGCAGGGATCCATTTCTTTGTATTTTCTGTAGGCTCTGGTATCTAGACCATAATTTTTTTTATCTCAGTACGTTTTGGACTGGGTCATTCTTTGTTGCAGGAAGGCTTTTCTGTGTATTGTAGGTTGGTCAGCAGCCTCCCTGACCTTTGCCCACTAGATGCCAGATGCTTTCTCCTTTTCCTTGCCCACCACGACAATCAAAAATGTCTCCAGACAAAATTGTCAAATGTTCCCTGAGTGGGGCTGAATCACCCTCGTTTGAGGTCCATTGATCTGGACGATTCCTTGGTCAATTGCAATGCACCATAGTGAAGAAGGAGCATTAAAAATCCCTTGGGTATACTTTTCCTGAATTACTGTGACATGTCTTATGAGGGACTGTGCTGGCTGCACCCCCTTTAGCTGGAGAGCAGTCCTAATGAACGCTTTCTCTGCTGATTAAGGTCATGTGTTTCTCTTCTTTCCCTTCCCTGCGGTTGATGCACATTTGTGAAGGACACTGGAGGAAAACGTCTACAGCATCGCTCTCTCTCTGGCCCAGCGCTACAGTGTCTCCCGTTGGGAGGTTTTTATGACCCATTTGGAGTTCCTGTTCACCGACAGTGGGTAAGCACGCAACTCGTGTAAGTTTACATCCATGTCTTTTTTCAGAGTCTGTTTTAGAGGAATCTTGAAGTTGTACTGTTCGATTTTACTTTTCCTTTTGAGCTGTTGTCGACTGGTCTCAGTACAGTCTCTCTTCATACATCTCTTTAGACACCAATATGCTGAAGATTGTCTTAGTTTTTGTTTTCAGTAATAATAATCCTGAATTTGAGACTTTTTAATTCATTGATTCAAAGATATTTGCAGAGAATCTCTTGTGTACTAGGAATAGTGTTAGGTCCTAGGGTTACAGTCGTGAACAAAAGCAGACATTTGGGTTGTCCTGGAACTTTTAGTCTAGGGTAGAAGACAGATCATAATTGAATAATGACATAGGCAAATGTGAAATTAAAACCGTGACAGGCCCTGTATAAGAGAGTCCAACTAGGGGATTTGGCATAGTTAGGGAGGACTTTTCTAAGGAAATAACTCTTGAGCTGAGATATAACTATTGACTCAAAATTAAGTATTGAATACACTATGAGAAGATGGGAAGCATTTTCTAGGAAGGCAGGACAGTTTACTGTAAAAAGCTCCTCGATAGGATGGAACATGATTTCTGCAGGCCTAACAGATGGTGATGGGGTGAGGCCCTGCGAGTTGGTGGAGCATGACGTGAGATGGGGGGAAACCAGACCTTGTAACCAGACCATGTAGGCCCTCTCTAGGGCTGTGGGCTCTTTCCTAAGAGTGATAGGGAAGGTACCTAAGGATTCTGATAAGAGAGAGAGGTTATATGATCAGTGTTTCATTTTGATAAGATCATTGTGGCCACCATGTTGAAAGATTTTAGGAAGGCCATTGCAGACATATGTGGATTGTGTAGGGAACTATGATAGTAATAGACGATAGGATGGGTGACCATCGCCTGGAGTAGGGTTTTGAAAGTATGGGAGTGGTGAGAATGGGCTTCAGAGATACCTGCAAAGTGAAATAGATAGCACTAAATAAGTCAATAATAAGGATAAACTAGCTGTAAAGGTAAGTGAAAGGAGGAGGGTCAAAAATTACGTCCAGGACTTTACTTGGTCAGTTCATTGGATGATGACATCATTTGAGACAGAAAATACTAGTCAGGGACAGCAAGGTTAGGGGAAGGTGAGGAAAAGGCAGAGGAATACAAGTGTCATACATGTGGCAGTTCCCAAGAGGAAAGGTCAAGTGGACAGTGTCTTACAGATTTGGGATTCATAAGGAAAGGTAGAGTTTGGAGATAGTAATTTGGGAGTCATAGGCACACAGATGATAAATAAGTCATGTTGCTGGTATTCTTTGGGCGTGAATGTAGAATGAGAGAGGAGAAAGACTTAACACAAACTTTGAGGACCTTCCACAATTAGTGGGAGAGGAAGAGCTGCCAGCAAAAGGGACAAAATCAGCAATTGAGAGGGAGGAATATTGTTCTAGAGAAGCT
Source organism: Redunca redunca (assembly GCA_006410935.1). Classification (NCBI taxonomy): domain Eukaryota; kingdom Metazoa; phylum Chordata; class Mammalia; order Artiodactyla; family Bovidae; genus Redunca; species Redunca redunca. The sequence goes on from SJYQ01000538.1 coordinate 319,268, forward strand.
ATGGGACAAAAGGGTATAAGGAAGAGGGGTAGTGTTGAATGGTAAGCCCAGTTCAGTTGCTCAGTTGTGTCCAACTCTTTGCGACCCCATGGACTGCAGCACGCCAGGCCTCCCTGTCAATCGCCAACTCCCAGAACTTACTCAGACTCATGTCCATGGAGTCGGTGATGTCATCCAACCATCTCATCCTCTGTTGTCCCCTTCTCCTTCTGCTTTCAATCTTTCCCAGCATCCTGGTTGAATGGTCAAGACATGTTATAACTTACTGACTTTAATTTTATTACTATTTCTGGAATTCTACCATCTACATCTTAAATATTTATGAAATTGTTACATGGGTGACAGTAATAATCTGTGATAAATATTGTAGTAACTTCACCATTTTGGAGGCATCAGTTCAGTTCAGTTCAGTCGCATCCGATTCTTTGCGACCCCATGAATCGCAGCACACCAGGCCTCCCTGTTCACCACCAGTTTCTGGAGTTCACTCACACTCACGTCCGTTGAGTCGGTGATGCCATCCAGCCATCTCATCCTGTGTCATCCCCTTATCCTCCTGCCCCCAATCCCTCCCAGCATCAGAGTCTTTTCCAATAAGTCAACTCTTTGCATGAGGTGGCCAAAGTGCTGGAGTTTCAGCTTTAGCATCCTTCCTTCCAAAGAAATCCCAGGGCTGATCTCCTTCAGAATGGACTGGTTGCATCTCCTTGCAGTCCAAGGGACTCTCAAGAGTCTTCTCCAACACCACAGTTCAAAAGCATCAATTCTTCGGCGCTCAGCCTTCTTCACAGTCCAACTCTCACATCCATACATGACCACTGGGAAAACCATAGCCTTGACTAGACAGACCTCTGTTGGCAAAGTAATGTCTCTGCTAGGCATAGACATGTTCAAATAAATGTTTATTATAAAATGCATATTGGCTTAAAAAATTTTGGCATTTTATTAAATGTCTCTTTTCATTGACTGTTACATAAAAGGTTGTCATATCTGCCCAAGCAGGATGCCCCATTGGTCTCTGAATATATTATAAATTATCAGGCAGTCTAGTAATGTGCATGACTGTTCCCAGCATATCATTATAGCAAATCGCAGTGTGATTATGCAGATGCACAGCAATTACAAAAAGGAAATCATTATCTCCTGATGCCATTACTTATTAGCAACAAAACACCTAAGGTTGATTTAGCAAGTGGTGTTTGGTGCTCCCTGTTCTTTACTTAAAAGACTGTTATTTGCCATACTGTTCAGTCCAGCTTAGTCACACGAGTATTAAAGATCAGCTGTTAATACAGTAGAAATTGCCCAATATTTACTTGCTGAATCAATGGCAATAAGATGTCAGTAGACTGCAGTTACAAGAAAAAGACGTTCTTTATTTTAGATTTTTTTGTGTTACTGTTCCTTTAAAAAAGTCATCTTCTCCTCTGAAGTTGATTTTTCTATAATTTTGCCTTTTCCTTCCTCTTGGTTGAATTTGGAGGTATTTCCTCATCTCAGCCAATGTACAGAGAAGCAGGCACACAGGCTGGATGAGGCAGCCTTGTGCACTAAAGCAGATGCTTCCGATCAAGAAACCGTGAGTATATCCTGATAGTCTCTCCAGCCGTGTGTCCCTGCATGGGAGAAATCAGTTCTCAGAAACTCATTCTCCTATATTCTTAAGTCATAAATGATTTCATGGTGAAATGTCAAACCTATAGAACCTGACACATGGTTGATCCTTAATGAATGGTAGTGATTACTGGAATTTCACTCTTGTAAAAAAGAGATAATTGTCATAAACACCCAAACTAGAGTTCCTGGTCTCCTTTCCCCCTTATTTTTTTCTCATTTTCTTTCTTTTTCTTGGTAGTTTTCAACATCAGAGATGGCTTAGTGGGTCTGTGTGCCTGTAGTCAGCTCCAGCTAGCGGACCCTGGCTCTTCTGAGCTCAGGGTTGGTTCTCGCTCACCACAGCCGCCACAACCCTCTTCACCTCTGGGCTCTTCTAGGCACTTTGATGCATCTTAGAGATGACGTTAACTACTAGTACCTGTGTGGCCTGGTGTGAGGGCATGGGTTTTGAAGTCAGGCCACATTTCAAGATCCAGTTCTGATCCCCATAACCCCAACTGTGTAGACTTGAGCAAGTCTCCTGACCTCTTGCATTGCTGTTTTCTCGGTTATGAGGACCATGATCCCCACCTGGTTATGGTTGTAAAGATTAGAGAAAATCTGTGGTGGGTGTGTAGCCAGGTGGCTCTTCAATCTGTCAAGATTATTCCTGTTATTGCTCTTGTCAGTTCTGCTGATCCCATCAATGTCTTTAAGTTTCGAATACAGGATCATTTTGAAATGGCAGAGGATGCTTCTAGCTGGTGGAATAGTGCGTTTGTTTATTCATGAAGTATTATCATCTTTTTTACTAGAACCTTTGTATTTTGAACACAGTTTTAAATGTTGAACAAAATGGGCTCCTCCTTACCCTTATGGAGCATATATTCTAACTGGGGAGACCTGCACCACACACACACACACCACACAGTTAAGAACAACTAAAAATAAATAGCTAGTCATAGTAAGTACCATAAAGGAAACGCACAGGGAGCAGATAGGAAAGCCCTCTCTGAGGACATACAAACAGATCACTCTTGGAGAAAGGAAGAAAAGGCATTTGCAGAGGGACCCCATTCTGGGACAGTGGATTCTTGGCATTTTTGAGTAAAGGAACAGCCTTGGTGGCTGGAGTAAGTGGAGCCCAGTGAGCAAAGGAGGACTACACCGGGGCCAGAGATACCTTTGACTGTCAGCTTTGAGAACAGCCTCAGTCTGTTCCTTCTTATTTAAGCTGCAGACCTGAAGGCCACACATCCTACACTTTTATTTCACTCTGATATGTGCTTTTCCGTCACCCAGGGGATTGATTATCTGCATGATCCTGCTTGGGTGGCGGAGATCAAGTGGGATACCTCTTCCTCTCAGCTGGGCAGTTTAGTGCCACCTCTTTAGATGTTGGGAAGGGACTGCCTGTGCTGTGCTGCTTTGCACAATCAGTTGTATATTGTCTGCTAGGAGTCTGTGGTCTCACATATAAGGATGGGCAAGAGCATGTTATAGCTGTGAGGACGTCAGTGAAGTCTGCCTTCTCCTATGTTGAAACAGAAGCTGAGGGTTGCTGTTGTTCATAGGCTGATGTCCAGAGTGCCATGTTGTAGAGAATTCTCAGTACTGGCTTTCTCCTCTTGGCTTAGTTGAAGAGTTAGTGTGAGAATAGTTAGTGTGTGGAAAGGGGGATTTAAGACAGCTTAGCTTTTTGAAAGTATATTGTAACATTGAAAAATAAGGTAAATAAAAATTCAAGTCCAGGAAGAATCCATATTGGAGTCGAAGGCTTGACTATAGAAATTCAGGTCATAGGTCTTACCCATTTTTTTAAATTGAGCTATGCATTAACTTTTGATCTTTCTTTGGCCCAAAGGGCCATGATACTGATCACGACTGTGATTTACATTGTACATAAGAAAAAATCTACCAATCCTAAAAACGGAAGAACTAAATGCTACCGTTACCCAAATGGAGGCAATTCTTTTCATACATCTGCTACCTTCCTTTCTTTGTTATGATACTTAAGGCTACTTTCCCCCCAAATAGTAAAGAAAACAATTCCTTATACCGGCACAAAATGTAGTAAGAAAAATGTGCATTTGGGGCCTGTTCTCATCTTGTAAAAAGTGCTAAGTCCTTGAATCCTACCGGTCTGGGTTCACATCACAGCTCTATGACTTCCTTCTGTTGTGTCCTTGGTGAGCAAGTTGTTTCATCCTTCTACTCCTAGGGTTTCCTCCTCTGCAAAATGAGTATTCTCACTCCGTCTTGCAAAACTGCTGCAAGCTTTGAGATATTTATATAAGATACCTGGCTTGTTGTAGTAGATGCTCAGGGGTGAAAAAAAGTAGCTATTTTTAAGTCTGGGCTTCCCTGGTGGCTCAGTGGGGAAGAATCTGCCTGCCAAGCAGGAGATGCAGGTTCAGTCCCTGGGTTGGGAAGATCCTCCAGAGAAGGAAATGGCAACCCTCTCCAGTATTCTTGCCTGGGACCTGAGAAATCCCATGGACAGACAGGGGAGCCTGGTGGGCTGATCCCACGGAGTCACAAAAGATTCAGACATGACTTAATAACTAAACAACAGCTATTAATTCTGGAAACAGACCAGATTTACTGAACTCACCCTCTGACAGTTGTCAACCTAAGATTGCAGATCTGATTTTTGAACAGTTATTTTTCAGGTCAATGTGAATATCAATTATAAGATACCTGCTTCGTAAGAATTAAATGAGATAGCATAATACTTGCTGTCTAAGAAGTGCTTAATGATGGATGCCTATTGCTATGTCTGTGCTATGATATCTTTTAAAATATTTTTGGTAGAGAGATAATAATAGGAGACTTCATAAACCAGTCGGAGTTTATGAGAAATGAGAAGGCTTAAGGGGTCAGGCTTGTCCTGGAGGAGGCGAAGCCTGTTCACATGGCCTTCCTTCCACATAACCACTCTGTCCATGGAGACCGTTCCACAGAGGAGCTCGCCAAGTGCTAGTGTGACAAGAAGTCGACTCCGAGGTCCTCGTTACTAAGCCTCTCATGAAGTTTGTGGGTGACCTTGCAGAGTGAAAGTTCATTTTTTGGTTTGCGAAGGCACTTGGTTAACATGCTGGAGAAGCTGAAAAAGGCCATCATTTTTTTCACCACATTTCCCCCGTTTAATCACATATGCAGCTGTCAGGCAGCACTACAGATCAGGTCTGGGCCATCAGGTTCCTCCGGAGGCATTTGTGTGGTAAATATCTTGGACTGTTTCCCTCACACTGAGGAGGAGTTTCCCTCCTCACATCGGAGGAGCTGTGATTTAAAGGGTAGAATCATCTCTTTCCGCAGTGGTAGAAAGAGTCGGTGGTGGGGGCCTGTTCACCTGTGATCATGGTCATTCATGTGGGTTTATGTATCTTCATACCACTGGGGTTAGTCTTTGGGGGACCCCTAGGCCCAACCCTTTGCTCCTTCCAGCCTCTCCCAGGAGCCCTCATCTCTCTCCTTCCAACCCCCTTCCGCATACTCCTTACAGTCAACTCATGGAATGGTGTATCCCTCAGTCTCAGATTAAGTAAAGTATAATACATTTGAATAAATTTGTTTCCCTATACGAATATAAGTCCTTTCAGTTCATGCTGTTCTTGAATCCCATTTTTGGGTGATTGACAACTAGAAGCCGTTACAGAACCCCTTAATCATGGGATTAGTACCAATAATTTATTCTTTGTGCCTTTAGTACAACTAATGCTAGCTTCTTCCTGTAGTTAATCTCTGAAAGTTAATGAGCTGCCTTACAGCTAAAACTTAGAAAAAGCACTTAAACAGTTTTTAAGGGCAACCACTGATTTGATTAGTGAAAAGTCCACATGGTATTTCTTCCTGCTCTTCTTGAACGTGGGTTCTTTGGAATTGTTTTCTAAGTAGAGATTTCATTTCTCGTTCCAAAGGGAAGATAACAGCTTCTTTCGATGGAACTATTAAAATGGATTATCGATTACTGGCATCTATAAAAGTTCTTAGTACCTTGTAATTTACTGAAGAGGGAGGTTTTCGTATTTATCATGTGTCAGTAAAGATATTCCAGTATCTTTCTTGACAAGATAATTAGGGAAAATTGCACACTGAGCAAACTGAATTGTAGGCACAGAAGAGTAGGTGGGTGGGAAGGGGGAAGGTAATGTTGACTGAAAGAGACTATTTTTAGAATCAAGTCAAACATAGATGAGCTAAAGCTATTATGATTTAGTCATTGTCCATTTTGTAAATGAGTCTGTCTTAGATACTCTGTTTATCAGGTGATAGGAATGAAGTATGACAGGAGAACTCTTAGATTTTTGCCACTGGGAGAGAGAACTAATGTCTGTGTTAGAGAAAGAATCCTGTTTTTGAAATGGTTATCAGTACAGGTGCTGGAGCTCCATGGATTGGTGGCTGCTTTGTGACAAGGCGAGCAGACCCATCCGCACAGAGTCCCGACAGGTCTGGACACTTGGTCGTAGACAGGTCACTTGTCTCTAATGACAGTTCTCATCTGGAAGTTGGTAATTGGGCTTGCTTGGTGGCTCACATGGTAAAGAATCTGCCTGCAGCACAGGAGGTCTGGGTTCAATCCCTGGGTGGGAGAGATCTCCTAGAGAAGGAAATGGCAACCCACTCCAGTATTATTGTCTGGAGAATCCCACAGACAGAGGAACCTGACAGGCTACAGTCCATGGGGTCACAAAGAGTTGGACACGATGGAGTGACTAATACTTTCACTTTCAAGTTGGTAATTACCCAGATTCCACTTGTCTGGCACAGTTATCAGTGTAACAAGTGTAAGGTTTGTTTTTGGTTTTTTTTTTTTCTTTTTTCCTTCTTCCGTTGAGCATGTTCTTCTGCTTGCAAATCTTTGTGAGTATAAAGCATTTTAATAGGATGACACAGCTTCTTATTTTCTTCTTTGCTACATTGTTAGCAAATTACAAAGGAACATTACAAATTCTGTGACTTTCATATACCACTGGATATACAGTACAGTGCAGAAGGCAGTGGCACCCCACTCCAGTACTCTTGCCTGGAAAATCCCATGGATGGAGGAGCCTGGTGGGCTGCAGTCCATGGGGTTGCACAGAGTCGGACACGACTGAGCGACTTCACTTTTACTTTTCACTTTCATTCATTGGAAAAGGAAATGGCAACCCACTCCAGTATTCTTGCCTGGAGAATCCCAGGGATGGGGAGGTCCTGGTGGGCTGCCATCTATGGGGTTGCACAGAGTCGGACATGACTGGAGCGACTTAGTAGCAGGCATACCTTGGAGATATTGCAGGTTTGATTACAGATCACTGCATAAAGCCAATATCACAATAAAGCTAGTGCATGAATTTTTGTTTCACAGTGCATATAAAAGTTAAATTTATACTGTATTGTAGTCTGTAATGTGCAAAAATAATTACATCTAAACCTGGGATTTCTTTGGAGGGAATAATGCTAAAGCTGAAATTCCAGTACTTTGGCCACCTCATGCGAAGAGTTGACTCACTGGAAAAGACTGATGCTGGGAGGGATTGGGGGCAGGAGGAGAAGGGGACGACAGAGGATGAGATAGCTGGATGGCATCACTCACTTGATGGATGTGAGTCTGAGTGAACTCCAGGAGTTGGTGATGGACAGGGAGTCCTGGTGTGCTGCGATTCATGGGGTCGCAAAGAGTCGGACACGACTGAGCGACTGAACTGAACTGAAAAAACGTGCAGACCTTAATTAGAGATATTTCATTGCTTAAAAATTCCAAAACAATTGCATTAGTCACATCAAAGATCACTGATCACAGATCACCATAACAAATACAATAATAATGACAAAGTTTGAAATATAGTGAGAATTACCAAAATGTGACACACAGACATGAAGTTAGCAAATGCTCTTGGGAAAATGACACCAGTCGTCTTGTATGACGCAGGGGTGCCACCAAGCTTCCATTTGTCTAAAAAAAAAAAAAAAAATCAAGTATCTGTGAAGTATAGTAAAGCAAAGCACAGTAAAACAAGGCCTGCCTGTGTATTTCAGAGATGACCTTGCACTCTTTGAATAGTTGTAGGATCCAGAAGAGTTTTGGACTAGCCATCCATTTATACTCACTCTTTCCTATACAGACCTTGTGCTCTCTTGATACTTTCGTTCATATTATTTCTGCTTCATTCCTTTGAAAAATACCAACTTCAAGCACTTTTTTCAGTAAACCTTCTATTGTCATTGATATCTACCTGCTCTGAAGTTATAGCTTTAGTGGCCTTGCTGCTGCTGCTAAGTCACTTCGGTCATGTCTGATTCTGTGTGACCCCATAGACGGCAGCCCACCAGTCTCCCCCGTCCCTGGGATTCTCCAGGCAAGAACACTGGAGTGGGTTGCCATTTCCTTCTCCAGTGAATGAAACTGAAAAGTGAAAGTGAAGTCGCTTAGTCATGTCACACTTTTAGCGACCCCCTGGACTGCAGCCTACCAGGCTCCTCCATCCATGGGATTTTCCAGGCAAGAGTACTGGAGTGGGGTGCCATTGCCTTCACCCCCCCTTTTTTTTAACTGAAGGATGATTGCTTTACAGTGTTATGTTGGTTTCTGCCATACATCAGTGTGAATCAGTCATAAGTATACATATGTCGCCTCCCTCCCACCCCTCTCGGTTGTCACAGAGCACCAGCTTTAGCTCCTTGTGTTATATGACAGTTTCCCACTTACATGTGGTATATATATATTTCAATGCTACTCTTTCAATTCATCCCACCCTTTCCTTCCCCTGCTCTGTCTACAATTCCATTCTCTATGTCTACAAATGGTTCTCCTCTTGATTGGGATATAATTGCATGTCCTTTGTTAGCCCACACCATTATTGTGCATTGTATTTAATTATTTAGAATGCAACTGGATTTTCACACTGCTAGCTGAGAGCTCTGTGTTGTAAATCTTGATACCCTCCCTGGTGCTGAGCACAGGTCTCTTGTCTGTAGAGGACACCTAAGTTTTTGTTCATCCTGCCATCTATTTGGCATTCATAAGGCACATGTCGAGTGTTTCCTTCATACTACACCCTGGTGCTTGGTACTGAGAAACTAAAGCTAAAGAAGATATGGTGTCATTTTTGCCATCAAGTGGTACATAGTCTATGTGGGACAGGCAGACTAGTAAATAGTTAAAGCATGTTAATGAAGGAAACTTTGGGGCATTTTTATAGTCCAGGAACATTTTTATAGAGAGGGATATTTTTGAAAATGTTTGAATTATATCTTAATAGAAAAATAGGATTTCTCTTGAAGTGAAAGTTAAAAATGCATTTTCGAATTGCTTGATATTTTGACTTTATAGATTGCTGCCATTATCCCAAGTATTATCACACCCTCGTACAGATTTTAAAGTATATCGTGTGTTAACTTTATTTACATAAAACAAAAACATGCCTTGGCACTTTCTAAAAGAGGGAATTCCAATGAATAGAATGTTGTATTTCAGAGGAGTTGCTTTTAAACTATATACAGCCTAACTTTTATCCTGCTTGAGGTCTCACTTCACGCTCCAGGTCTCATTCTCTGCTCCCAGGTTCTTTCTCTGCTGCTACTGTGAACTCTGGAAGCTGGGTGTTTCCATTAGAGCCCAGGGCTGCCTGGAGACCTCTTACAGTTAGAAAGCTTGAGGCTCTTCCTTTGTGGGGTGTCAGGATTAAATTGGGCAGGAGGCACGGTGTTCTGTCCAGAGGAAAGTATGATACCGAAATTCAGCTCTCTCCATCACCCATTTAACACAAACTGATTAACCAAACAAAACCCCTTAAAATTGTTTTCAACAGTTTGACATTAAATGACTTTTAATAAATTACATTACAAAAACATTTAAGTCAAGATTAAAACATTAAGATATGTGCTTTATTCAAGTGGCTTCTTTACTACAGACAATTCAAGTGCAAATATCTCTTCTTTCCTCTTTTTATTCTGTTTGAACACAGTATCAAGGTTATGTCTTCTGAATATCAGTTCCAGCCTCTTGGATATAAAATTTACACCAGAAAGTTGGGCGTTTTTCTTCACCTCCCTTTTCCCTAAATTCCTGAAATAATAAGTTTGTGTACATTTCTATAATGAATCTCAAGTTTTACCTTTTTTCTTATGACATGAATAGATAATGCATAGTGGAAGGTGACAGATCTGGGTTCATTTCCTAGCTAGTAAACACTGGGCTGCTCTCTGCTGCAGAAATGTGAAGCAATATGACTTTCTAGGGTCACTTTAGACCCACATGAGATAATGTGAAAATCCTGTAGTACCATTTGAAATGGAAATGACCTGCACCTGTGCCAGAGACAAGTGGTACCACTGTCTTTGATTAGGCAGCAAGAAGGAATTTGTGAGAAGCAGCCTTTCTTCCTAGGTTTCCAAAAAAAAGGCTGCTGCTTCTAAGTCTCGTCAGTCGTGTCCGACTCTGTGCGACCCCATAGATGGAAGCCCACCAGGCTCCCCCGTCCCTGGCAGAAGTACTGGAGTGGGGTGCCATGGCCTTCTCCGGAAAAAAAGGGCACTTTTAAAAAAAAATAATGGAACCAAATCTTAACACAATTTGTCTCTTAATTTCAGTTTGTCCACAGTAGAAATTGAAAACCGCGCCCAGTCCCTTCATCTCTTTGAGACATTGAAGACCGACCCTGAAGGCTTTCACAAACATATGGTCAAGTATATTTACCCTGCGATCGGTGGCTTTGATCACGAAAGGCTGCTGTACTATTTCACTCTGCTGGAGAGCTGTGGCTGTGCAGATCTCGGGAAGTACGCCATTAAACCAGAAACCCATGTTCGGCTACTGAAGAAATTTAAGGTAGTGGCATCAGGTAAGATGATCATCTTCCTGCCTGAATTGATTCTTTAAATTCAGTCTCGGACTTCATTTTTGGTACATGATCGTGTTCCTGCACAGTGGCTGGCATAACTGTGAAACCACAGTATTTTGATGCTAATTGACTTTAGTTATCATCTCTCCAGCTCCTTTACTTACTGTTGAGAGACTTAAATACTAGAGAAAGTTAGGTCACACAGTGACTTACAGAAGGCCTGGTATTCGAATCCAAAGTTTCTGAGGTCTTTTTTCCCCTACTCCCATTGTGTATATTTTATCTGTATAAATGACAAGGTTGAGACACTTTAAAATAGGCCGTTTGGCAGAGTTTTACTTCAGTGGAACCTATGTGTTTAAGGAATGTATGAAGCCTTTAAAATAAGAGCTTTAGAATCTTTAATGAATTGTGGAAATCTGTAGAATGGTGTCTATTTGTCTTTATGCTCATAACTAAGAGGTTAACCAGAAGGTATGCAATTAAAGATGGGGAAAGAAAAAGGAGGAAAAAAAAAAAAGAAAAGAAGTTAACTACATTAAAATCTCTCAAATCTGTATGAAATTTTAGAATTTACTGAACCCGGGTCTCCTGCATTGCAGGCAGATTCTTTACCATCTGAGCCACCTGGGAAGCCTTTATAATTTATAAGGTACTTTCATCTGCTATTCGTAATGATTGTGAAAATTTACTTCAGTTTATCAGAGGCTTACTGAGTAACTGAATTCGACCCTGGACCAGACACAGGGAAAGGAGTGAGGTTCAATCCCTGCCTTTAGGTAGTTGATGAGATGTCAGTTGAATGACAAATGAACATGGTGCAGTTTGGTGAGAGCGCCGTTAGAAGAGGATGTAGATGCTATGGGACACTGAGGAAGTGAGATGTTGCCAGGTCCAGGGTATGTGTGAGGAGGCTGGGATTCACAGAGTGACCTGTTCAGGGCTGCACAGTTGGCCAAGCTGCAGGCAGGGATTGGAACTCAGATTTTCAGGTTTAACTCAGTGACAAATGAAGCTGTCTGTTGGAACTGAATCTTTTCATTCAGTCATGCAGAGAGGCCCTGTGTGGGTTTGAAAGTTCCTGTATGTTTATGTTGGAATGAACTACTCTCTCTTTTTCTTGCCTTTCCAATAGGTCTTGATTACAAAAAGCTGACTGATGAAAACATGAATCCCCTTGAGGCATTGGAGCCAATCCTTTCAAGTCAGAATATCTTATCCATTTCCAAACTTGTTCCCAAAATCCCTGGAAAGGATGGCCGAATGCTTTCCCCAAGCTCTCTATACACCATCTGGTTACAGAAGCTGTTCTGGACTGGAGACCCTCACCTCGTTAAACAAGTCCCGGCATCCCCCCAAGAGTGGCTGCACGCCTATGACGTCTGCATGAAGTACTTCGATCGCCTCCTCCCAGGTGACCTCATCACTGTGGTGGACGCAGTGACCTTTTCTCCAAAAGCTGTTAACAAGGTAACCAAAAAGATAGCTTCTCGTAGACTGGCCATTTTAGAAGAAATGAAAATTGCCCTTCCTGTCTGTCAATTTGTTTTTGTTACCTTTCTTGAAATGAGGAATACTTACATGGCTGGCAGTTTCGTTTTTTGCTTAGCATGCCGTATGTTCACTGGGAGGTCATTTTCCTCTATCACAGTGGCACAGGTACTCGAAATCAGGCTTGACGGTTGTAATTCGCACATCCATTTTGTGCATGTTATAATAGTTCTCATAATATGTCATTTTATAGTGAATACTTCATCCTCTTCTTTCCAACTGACAAGTGGAAAGAACCTCCAGGGCCAAGCCCACGTTTCCTACGTTCAGAGCCAGGCTACCACCTTACTGCATTGAAAATCAAGATCTTAAAAAATTTTCACATTAGTATCACTTAGGACGTGACTGGCTGGTACAATTGCCTGGAGTCTGTGTGGCATTTTCCAGTGTCCATTCTGTGTCTTGGTGAGCACTTTAACTGGATTCTAAGTCCTGTTGTCACTCCTTCAACAATGTAGACTTTCACATAAATAGACGGTATAGATCCTTCCCCTCCCCTTCTTGCCCCTCTCACCCAGACTCCCCTGCTTACCACAAATGTGGATTTCTCATTGTTTGGACATGGGGCATTGTCTCTCCTAGAAAATCTGACTGCTGGTCTCAGATCTAAACAGCAATCATCTTTGGGACTTCCTTTCACTTTCTCTCCCCGTCTTTGCTGCTACCTTCTCTTTCTACCTTCTCTTTTTACCAAGTTGCCCAGTCTACCCAGGACCCTACCCCATGTATTTTTACTATAGTTCATGTTAACTTGAAAACTGAGTGTAGAGTCTAAGAATCCAAGTCATTCATTTGAAGATTGGCACAGTTGGAGGTTCAAACATCTACTAGAAATGCTAGTTTTAGCTACTTTGCTAGATTAATAGTTGTGGGTAACCAAGGACTCCATTTCCTTATTATAACTCAACTAATTCAGTTAATAACTTGGTTTGAAATTTTATAACCAATACGGTGAAAAGGAGATAATCATTTTTGTTATTGTTAAGAAAAAAGCAAGGATGGTTATAAAAGGATTTAGCATGATATATCTGGAAAGAGCACACATGTAGAGTTACAAGGCTTTGAACTTTGGACCTGCCACTTCTCAGCTCCTTGGTTTAGCCTCAGGAATCTCTGTTAGACTTCTGCCTCCTTAGGGCAGAGGCTGTAATTGGAATTTATGAAATAGTAGCATTACCCTGATTTGAATAGGTGAGGAAATGGAATTGAGGTTCAACAAGGTTAATTTGGTAATAGAGGAGCTATGATTTGAACTCAGGGAGGCTTGTTCCAGGGTCTTTGCTCTTAAGTACTGAAGTATACTATTTCTAAGAAGTAGAACAAACAGCTAGAGTCAAGGGACCTGAAGCCTTTGTAGCAACTGTGGGAGAAAAGTAGGGCCAGAGAGCCCCAGGCATTTTCATTCCAAGTGGAGCAGCTTGTCATGGAATGGATTTTTCCAGAGCAGGGCTGAGTCTAAATGAGGAAGGCCGGGCTGTAGCCTCGCGATGTCTGGGAAGAGACGAGAGTCCAGCAAACAGTGGATAAATCTCCAAGGATGAGAAGAAGTTGGAGTGCAGTTAAGTACTAGCAATGTTGGAAATGTGTTTTGGAGGGAAAGGGCTGAACCAGGAAGGGTGTTGAAATCCAAGGAAATGGCTCCAGAGCTGGGTAGGGCCTGTGAACCAGCTGAAGGAACTCTACAAGTGAACAGACTGGCCAGGAAGCTGGATGGAGTGGCCCAGGCTGAAGAAGGTTTTATGTATTTTGTCTAAGGGCAGAGACAAAGCCTAGCATAGCCAGCCAAGGCCATGTTCTAATTGTGAGCACGTGTGTGGGGGTGGACAAACAGCCTAGACTTTCCAACAGTGGTTATTTGCTCAGGGTTAAGCAAACCTAGGATTTAGATGCAGAGTCTACTCAGATTGTTATTTATGTTTTAAGTCAGACGATTTTAACTTACAGCACATTCTCATCGCCTTAGTTTCTTAGTCATGTATCTTTAAGATACCCTCCAACCATGAGAAAATATATGACCCAGTTGTCTGTGGGCATATGTGCACTTTTTCCAAGGAAAAGATGCATAGCTGACCCAGTTGGGATCGAGTCAGTTAATTGTGGTGGTGTTTTCTCTTAGCCCAGATGGTGTAATTCTCAGCAAGATATTTTGCTCTAGAATGTGTCAAGAGGTGGTTTCCTACTAAGTCAAGCTATAGAAAAGTAAGACAGCCACATTAATTTGCTATCTTAAGCTTTATGTCAGTTCTTGGTTTATTAATTGGCAAGCTTTAAGTTTTCCATTCATAGAGGGCAAATACAAAGTTTAGGTGCAATGCGTCTTTGATATTACAAATGCTGTCCTAGAGAGAGAGGGTATAAAATTCATGTTGAAATACAACCCTCACACGTCAGAGGACACATTTGGAAAAGGAAATGCGGCTGGATGTGGCCAAGTTTGCAAAACACCAGATGTTACCACAGCTTGTACATGATGTAAAAAATGTAAAATAAGTGTATGTTACTCATATATAGTGTGCAGTTTTCAAATGTGTACCCACATTTAATTCAGAGCCAAACTTTTGGAAAGAACTGGTGAACCCCTGCTAGAGGGCCTAATAAGTATTCAGATACTGGAATTCATAGAGGAATATCCCTAAAGCCTGAATTTCATACCCATTCTGTGATGAAATAAGCCTGCTAAGGCACTTTGCCTTCATGATAATAGTCGCTTGCGCTAGCAGAATTCATAGACATTCTGGGGAAAATATTCACAAAGCAACATTATGTCATGTAGGCTAAGATTGAATTTGCATGACATTCGAGGTGATGAATATGCAGAAGGGAAAAGAATACAAATGTTTCAAGTGCATTGGCTCTAGTTCTCAACTGCCGCTTTCCAGTTGAGTCAGGTTAGGGTTGCTCTCCTATTGCTTTTCCAAATCAGTAATTAGAAACATTTTTATAGAAGGGCCGGAGAACGAGTTAGTGGGTTAGAAATCCAGGAAAATGGTCAGCAAAGCTGGAAAGCAGGTCAGAACACCATTTGCTTGGTTCAGACATGATGTGATTATAGAAGGGGGCTGCTGCTGCCGTTCTTAAGTCGCTTCAGTCGTGTCTGACTCTGTGCGACCCCATAGATGGCAGCCCACCAGGCACCCCCATCCCTGGGATTGTCCAGGCAAGAACACTGGAGTGGGTTGCCATTTCCTTCTCCAATGCATGAAACTGAAAAGTGACAGTGAATTCGCTCAGTTGTGTCCGACTCTTCGTGACCCTGTGGACTACAGCCTACCAGGCTCCTCCGTCCGTGGGATTTTCCAGGCAAGAGTGGGGTGCCATTGCCTTCTCCAACAGAAGTGGGCACTTGCGTGTAATCCCAGCCTTTGTGTTCTGTGCTCAGTGCTCACTCTCGGTTGCTGGTAGAGCTACATCCAAAAATAAGGATGTGGAAAATACTCCTCCTATTTAGGAAGTGCTCCTCTGGAGTTTGCCCGAATCCTTCTTTTAAAAGCTCGGTAATCACAGAATTAAAAGTGCCTTGTAGTGTCCTGCCCACTGCTTCTCAAACTGGATTGGGTAGGCGTTTGCCACCTGCTCCCCACCCGTGTGCACCCTAGGTTTCAGCTTCTACCAGTTTGTTCATTTGGGAAATGTTATCTCCTTTGGGTTAGAGCAGAAAAATTCTTGAGAACCTCATTAGTCTGACCTCTGACCTTGAACATCATTTCTATTGTTAATTAAGCCACTACCTCTGCTTCTATATTTATTCACACACACACACACACACACACACACACACACACACATAAGGAATCTTTCTTTCTCTTCTTTACGTTGCCCACTTTCTGGTTCTGCCTTCTGAAGCTGTGGAAACGGCACGAGGGCATCTCTTGTTCATAAGACGGTTTAGATTCTTGAACTAAGCTACTATTTCCTCCCTTATTCTATTGTCTAGACTACTTGCTGTAAAAATCTAGAAGAATTGATTTATCTTAAAAACCATGATATGATCTAAAAATAAATTTTACTTCAGAAGTTTAAGTCACAAGCAAAAGGCTGCATTGTAGTTGTAACTTCAGGATCTTTCCAGTGCTAATGCTGTCTGTTAACTAAGAATGGGAGTTCGTTTTTCACCATAATGAACAATTGGTGTCAGGTCTCTATGTAAAAATGTTTAGGTAATGCATATTTCCTAATTGCATGGCATGATATGTGACTTTCTGATGCATCAATCAAATGCATGTTATACAGATTTATTAAGTATTTAGGCTTTATTGTGTGCTGTATACTCTATTAGTTGCCATTGGAGACATCAAGACATAAAAGACATGCCTGTAAGAAACTTAAAATTAAGGGTTTTTTTCTTTACAGTAAAATTATAGTAATTGAGAATTACTCTCCCTGTGAAATTAGAAATTTGTTGAGGGCAATGATGTTGCATTTTATCTCCAAAGTTCCAGGTATCTAGCATAGTATAAAAACAGATACTCCTTAAAGTGGTTGTTAAAATAGTTATTATCATAGATGGACAGTTTTTACATTTTTTTATTTGTGAATGCCTTATTATTCTCAGCAATTATTGAAGATTCTAAACAACCTTTGTTTATGTAATATTTGTTGATATTTATCATATTAGAAATTAAAAGCAACATATTTTAAAAATATATGTTTCATTCACTTAAGACTACCAATAACAGATCTATTTATAGGTTGATGATATAGCACCTCTTAATGGAAAGTAGGCTCCAAAATCACTGCAGATGGTGACTGCAGCCATGACATTAAAAGACGCTTACTCCTTGGAAGAAAAGTTATGAGCAACCTAGACAGCATATTCAAAAGCAGAGGCATTACTTTGCCGACTAAGGTCCGTCTAGTCAAGGCTATGGTTTTTCCAGTAGTCATGTATGGATGTGAGAATTGGACTGTGAAGAAGGCTGAGCGCCGAAGAATTGATGCTTTTGAACTGTGGTGTTGGAGAAGACTCTTGAGAGTCCCTTGGACTGCAAGGAGATCCAACCAGTCCATTCTGAAGGAGATCAGCCCTGGGATTTCTTTGGAAGGAAGGATGCTAAAGCTGAAACTCCAGTACTTTGGCCACCTCATGCGAAGAAGACTCTTAGGCTGAGAGGGATTGGGGGCAGGAGGAGAAGGGGACGACCGAGGAATGAGATGGCTGGATGGCATCACCGGCTCGATGGAAGTGAGTCTGAGTGAACTCCGGGAGATGGTGATGGACAGGGAGGCCTGGCGTGCTGCGATTCATGGGGTTGCAAAGAGTCAGACACGACTGAGCGACTGAACTGAACTGAACTGAATGGAAAATAGAAAGATAGTTATCTCACACACACACAAAATGAAAACGTGACACCATTTTACAGTTACATGTCTGGCTTAATACTAATAGAACACAACTAGGTTCTCATGTTTGTTCCTATATTCAGTTTTTGTTGTTTGAAGAAGATGAAGTTTTCACCCTTACACAGATACAAGGGAGAAAAGGGAGGTGTGGTTTAATGGCCTGTGGTGTAATTTTGAGTGTTCATGCCACACTAAAACTCTCAACAAATGATAGACTCTTACAGGCTAGTTGTAGTGTAGAATCAGAAACCCTATCCTTGATATCTCTGTGCTCCATTATACTAAAACTGTTGTTCTAGATCACACTTTGAATGGCTCTTTTACCCGTGAATGATTTGGAATATAATGCCTTAAGCATTTGGAAAATTGGCTCACTGAGTTATGCAAATCATCCAAATGTTGATACAGAGCCTTATATATCATCAAGATGGATTATTCTGAACACTCATCTCATCCAGTGAGTCTTTGAGTGTTGGGAAGCTGTCATGCTCACAGTTGTGGGTACATGTTTTCCAAAATTCCGATTTTTGCTTGAAAGCTTAAGTTGTGTCATTGGCAATAAATACTGTGAGTTATTTTTTTTGAAGTGACAGGCTCACTTTGTTCACTTTGGAGAAAATGTTTGCCAAATATTCAAGTCTGAATAGCCATAATTTGTCTTTTAAGTCGTTCTTTCAAGCACAAATGGTAATGTATGCCAAAGCAGCTACTTCACCTCTTCATGACTGAGAGAGTCATGCAGACACTTTTTCTTTATTATATTTCAGTACACAGTGAGGCATTTTATGTGTCCCTCTCAGTCCTTCAGAGATAATGCACTCAGTGGTTGAGATTTAATGAATTATTTTTACTCCTTCATCAAGAACATTCTCAAATGAAAATATCAGTGGAGACCACAGTGACTCTTAGGACAGCTTGGTGCCACTCCCTTAATTGTGCTAAGTCTTCACAGTTTTACCCACCTTTGCTTTTTTACCATCATCTAAGTGTCAACATGGTGAAAAAAGGTAAATAATGTTTTCATGTCATTATCAAAATAATTTTGACCTTGTAAACCTCTTGAAAAGAGTCATAAACCTTTGTGGTTTGTGGCCCACACTTTGAGAACCAGTTATAAGTTATTCTTTTGAAAACCACAGCCATGCTGGTACCCACATGAAAGAGCATTTCAACTTCCTAAATATGTGTAATACAAAAAATAATGAAGATATGTCTGGTCAGTGCCTAAAGGGTTGTCTTGTAGTTCGGTTCCTCAAAATAGTGTAATTCCTAATCAGCTTTCCAAATGTAGAGGTGTCAGAAAGAACTTGAAAATGTAAATGGAATGTGTGCATGGTAATATCATGATATCACTCTATGAATTTTTGAGCTTGCAATATATCTTTTCCTTCTACAAAGTTTAGCTTTTATAATTTTTTTTAGTGAACATATACATTTTTTAATATTAATCAAGCTTAGCAGAGAGTTCTCTGGGAGAGGCATACATTCACCTCTTCCTCAGTTTCATTCCCAGGCCAGGATTTCGCTTTAGAGAAGAGGTGATTGATTTTTCCAGGACTTGAATGCAGTAGAGTTTGAGGGTAATGATTAATCATGGCTCCACTCCTTCTTTACTCACACCCCCTGTTAGAATTCAGGAGGATGAAAATAACAATAAATACTGTCGGAAGAGCTGGAATTGGGGAACATGGCCTAGATCTGCAGCCCAGTAGTCTGTCTTTCATGAAAGTTCACACTTGTTTGAAACTTGGCGTGTTAAGAACAGTTGCAGAAAGTCATTCTAGAAGGGAGCTAAGGGTGGGTGTGCACTGACAGGCAGGGCAGACTGGGGTTGGGGCATTAACGTGTGGCTCTGAAGTCTGCTCTCATCCAGTGGGGAGGAGTCAGGAGAGGGGGAGAGGGATGCCTGCGGTGCGCTTGCTATAGTTTTGATTGGAGTGGAAATTTTCTCCTCATAATGGAAAGATGAGGAGAGGACAGGGGGCTTTTGGCTTGCTTAATTAATTTGGCTTGATAATGAAACCTCTTGCCAGTGAGAGGAGAAAGGAGTCCAGAGTCTGTGGGGACCTGGTGCTCTTACCGCCCTGCACGCCCGCTCCGAGGCCACTCCTCGCATCCCCGTGAGCCACGAGGTGCATCCTCCTGGGACGTCCTGGCAGTGCAACCTGTTGTAGAAAACTCCAGCCTAGGTCAGAAGAGACCCTCCTCCCCCTTTCTGTGGACGAGGCTACAAATTCACTCTCTGTTCTGTTTCCCATCTCAGATTTTTGCCCAATTGAACTGAAGATTAAAACTCATCACAAGTTTTAAGTTAAGCCACAAGCTTAAATGAGAGTAGAAATAGGCCAAGTGTTACAGGTCAGCAACTTTAAAATGACCCGAATTTAAATTCCCGTGATTAAATTCCCAGGGAGAAATTGACATCCTTAAAATCAAATCCACTTGCCCTTTTAGTTAAAGTTCAATTCCATCGAAATCCAAAATTTGTAAGTTCAACAAAAGTAAAGTTCAGAGGTGATTTTCGTGGTTTCTGCTCAGTCTTACAGAGAGGGTTGTGTTAGGTGTCTGGGTGATAATTCAGGTTCTTTCAGCAGAGTACACCTTCTTTCACTCTAGGAGTAGCTTCTTCAGCAAATCTGAAGTTAAATTAATCCTGCCCCAAGTTTTCCATGCAGTTCATTTTAAAAACCCTACAAGAAAAAGAGATAAAAAATAAAACAGTATCAACCTCAACTCCATCACCTTGTAATTTAGAAAACTCAAGCAACTCACCAGCTCTGAAAGAGCCAAGCAAAATCCTGTTCCGAGTTCAATCCAGACACACATTCCTAGAAGGCTGGAGAGCATGGAAGGGGCCTGGTGGGCTAAGAGCAAAGGGGAGTTGACAGAGAAAACCCCCACTGGGTTTAACTTTGCCAGCATATCAGGTCAAACCACTTATCCAGAGATTGGGTGGGTAGGTCTCCCATCAAGAGGTTAACTGTGATGTGTGTTCCCCATGGGGGAAAGAAAAGGTATCCATGTCTCCTCTCTGAGGCTGATTTATTTTACATGTCCCTGTCTGCAGTCACTCTGCCTACCTAATTTCCATTTCCCCATTTAAGCTCTGTGTTCCTCTCAGTTGTGTCCCAGTGGCTACTGTTGCTGTCTTTTATTCTATGAAATCCCACTTGTCTCAGAGACCTTTCTCTAGGGAGCTTTGCCACTCATGCTGATGTTTGTTTCTGCTGAAAATCACCCTCAATAGATCTCTCAACTGAAATCAACATAAATGGTTTTGAATTCTGTGCCCCTAAGGACCACAAGAATACTGCTACCTTTGCTTTGTGCTTGTCTGAATTGAAGTATTTCCATCATATCTTTGGGGCTTGATAGGGAAAGAGCAGTAAATAGTGTCTCATCTTCCAAAGTTACAGTCAGTTAAGAGTCAGAGGGATCAGCCAGATGAAGGTCAGTTACTTTATTGTTGGGGGGGGTTGGAGTGGCAAACATGGTTGATTTTATACAGTCAGTCTTCCTCGTACTTCCTCCCTGCCCAGATCTTTAGACATCCCTGCCAAACACGAGGATATTTTATTTGGAGAGCCTGAGTGCGTCCTCAAGAGAGCTGCCTCCCACCTTGATTCCCACCCATCGGACCCTGAGCGGTGGCCTCTGGGTTAGTGCTGCCCAGTAGAACGGTGATGTGAACCATCTGTGGAATTTGAGAAGTTCTAGTAGTCACATTAAAAAAGGTGACCCAGAATAGGTGAAATTGTCCTAAATGTTACCATTTCAACCCAGGTCTCCTGCATTGCAATCAGATTCTTTACCATCCGAGCTACCAGGGAAGCCCATAAAAATATGAGTGAGATATTTCCACATTTTTGTTTTTGCTGTTTTTTTTTTTTAATTTTGATTTTGACTTTATTTTACTTTACCATACTGTATTGGTTTTGCCATACATTGACATGAATCCACCACGGGTGTACATGCATTCCCAAACATGAACCCCCCTCCCACCTCCCTCCCCGTCATGTTTTTATTTTTTTTGCATGCTCTTTACCATCTGTTGTGGATGTACTTGTTAATAAAGATGAGTAGCATTTCAAATGTTGAGTAGTCACATGAATTTATGGACACATAATGCTTCACTTGAACCAAAGTCCTCTCTTATCCCACAGATGTCAGCCACCGGGAGGCCAAGAGGAGGAGGAAAGTCACAGGCACATCTCAGAAAGAAAGGGAAAGGACTAGCCACCCCTCGTCAGTGTCTTCCCCCTTGTGTCATCAGCTGTCCCTCCTCCTCCCCCGGAAGTGAAAGGCAAAGAGAGGAGCAGTCCTTCTCAGGACCAATCGGGCAATGTCCTCCTCTGCAGGCCTGGGTAGTAACTGTGCAAAGGACAGGAAAGTGGTTCCTGCCACACGTACTAAATGAAGGTCAAGCTAACAATAAATTATAAGACCTCCGGCATTATCTGTCATCTACAGAGATCACTGCACGTGCTGTGTAATAACAGTGGTAATAGCTCCCATTTATTGTTCACTTATTATGTCAGAAGCTGGCTCTCCACTTGACCTTCTCTCTAGTTATCATCACAGTGACCCTGCAAGGTTGATATTACATCTCAGTTTGAAATGAGCACATTGAAGGTTAGAGGTTAAGTAATTTGTTCAAGGTCAGAAGCAACTTTGTAGCTGAGTCAGAATTCCAGTCCTAGTCTTATCTGTTTAGTGTTAGAGGTCTTCAGCAAATGATAACCTTTTTTGCTCAGGGAGGCACCCACTATTTGCTGAAGCAAATAACATTGATGTTATTGCTTATATTGAGTCCACATTTGCCTCTAATCCGGTCTCTGTTTTGTAACAGGAAATAGAACCGCTTCCTTCCTTGCTCTTTGAGAAATGGAATAAAAATACCATATATCCCCCAAGACTTTTATGCCCCATTTCTTCTTTATTCCTCAATAGCCTGGATTTTGTGTGTTTCAGTTATAATCACTTTTCCTTGACACAATTTATATGTGTGTTTCTCCTTTAAAAAAAAAAATGGAGAAGAAACGAAAAAGTAAAAAAATCGCCTCCATGTATTACTTTTTCTAGTGGTATTGTAATTGATTACCACACCCCTCAGTGCTTAAATAATATCATTAATTGTCTTTAATTTTGTCAGTGAGAGATTGGGCAGGGGTCTCTCTGGACTGAAATGCGGGTTTAGGAAGGGCTCCATTGTTGTCGGAGGTTCCAGGGGAGAATCCAGTGGTGAATGAAGGAAGCGAAACTCCCTTCTTTGGCTCATGGCACCTCTCCTCCATCTTCAAAGCTGACAACACTGCCCCTCTCTGATTCTCTGTCTTCACATACTTCTCTCCCTTACTTCTCTCCAACCAAAGCCAGGAAAGGGTCTCACTTTCAAGGACTCACGTGAAAAGATGGGAGCCTGTGTGGAAAGCCCTGGATAGTCTCCCCATTGCAGGGACTGGACCATTAATCACATCAGCAAAGTCATAACATGTTCGCAGATCTGAGGATTAGGATGTACCTCTTTGGGGACTGTGATTCTGCCACCCTCTACTTTTATATGTAATAAGGTTTTAGACACTTCAGTCCCTCATTTGTGTCCTACTCTTTGCGACCCCCTGAACTGCAGCATGCCAGGCCTCCTTGTCTATCACCAATTCTCAGAGTTTACTCAAACTCATGTCCATTGAGTCGGTGATGCCATCCAGCCATCTCATCCTCTGTCATCCCCTTCTCCTCCTGCCTTCAATCTTTCCCAGCATCAAGGTCTTTTCCAATGAGTCAGCTCTTAGCATCAGGTGGACAAAGTATTGGAGTATCAGCTTCAACATCACTCCCTCCAGTGAATACTCAGGACTGATCTCCTTCAGAATGGACTGGTTGGATCTCCTTGCAGTCCAAGGGACTCTCAAGAGTCTTCGCCAACACCACAGTTCAAAAGCATCAATTCTTCGGTACTCAGCTTTCTTCACAGTCCAACTCTCACATCCATATATGACTACTGGAAAAACCATAGCTTTGACTAGACAGACCTTTGTTGGTAAAGTAATGTCTCTGCTTTTTAATATGCTGTCTAAGTTGGTCATAAATTTCTTTCCAAGGAGCAAGCATCTTTTAATTTCATGGCTGCAGTCACCATCTGCAGTGATTTGGGAGCTCCCAAAATAAGTCAGCCATTGTTTCCAGTGTTTCCCCATCTATCTGCCACGAAGTAATGGGACCAGATGCCATGATCTTTGTTTTCTGAATGTTTAGCTTTAAGCCAACTTTTTCACTCTCTTCTTTCACTTTCCTCAAGCGGCTCTTTAGTTCTTCTTCACTTTCTCCCATAAGGGTGATGTCATCTGCATATCTGCAATCTTGATTCCAGCTTGTGCTTCCTCCAGCCCAGCGTTTCTCATGATGTACTCTGCATATAGGTTAAATAAACAGGGTGACAATATACAGCCTTGATGTACTCCTTTTCCTATTTGGAACCAGTCTGATGTTCCATGTCCAGTTCTAACTATTGCTTCCTGACCTGCGTACAGATTTCTCAAGAGGCAGGTCAGGTGGTCTGGTATTCCCATCTCTTTCAGAATCTTCCACAGTTTATTGTGATCCACACAGTCAAAGGTTTTGGCATAGTCAATAAAGCAGAAATAGATGTTTTTCTGGAACTCTCTTGCCTTTTCGATGATCCAGCGGATGTTGGCAATTTGGTCTCTGGTTCCTCTGCCTTTTCTAAAACCAGCTTGAACATCTGGAAGTTCACATTTCACATATTTTTGAAGCCTGGCTTGGAGAATTTTTAGCTTTACTAGCGTGTGAGATGAGTGCAATTGTGCAGTAGTTTGAACATTCTTTGGCATTACTTTTCTTTGGGATTGGAATGAAAACTGACCTTTCCCAGTCCCATGGCCACTGCTGAATTTTCCAAATTTGCTAACATATTGAGTGTAGCAGTTTCACAGCATCATCTTTTAGGATTTGAAATAGCTCAACTGGAGTTCCATCACCTCCACTAGTTTTGTTCATAGAGATGCTTTCTAAGGCCCACTTGACTTCATATTCCAGGATGTCTGGCTCTAGGTGAGTGAATACACCATCTTGATTATCTGGGTCATGAAGATATTTTTTGTACAGATTTTCTGTGTATTCTTGCCACCTCTTCTTAGTATCTTCTGCTTCTGGTAGGTCCATACCATTTAGTTTCTTTACTTTAAAGTTAGTATGTTTGATCTTAAATAAACTAAGATCCACTGACTTACATATAAGAAAGTATGTATGCATTATGGCACTACATCAGCTTTAAGTTTTTTTTTTTCAGTGCCAAAATGGAAAAATGGTAAAAAGTATTGAAAAAAAAAAAAAACAACCTTAAAGCTGATGTAGTGCCATAATGCATACATACTTTCTTATATGTAAGTCAGTGGATCTTAGTTTATTTAAGATCAAACATACTAACTTTAAAGCCAAAGAAACTACACGCATGTCTTTCTAATCACTGGTATGTGTGTGTATATATCCACATTGATCATTGTGTATACATTACAACAGTGAGTGAAGATCTTTTGATCTTCATAATTTTTTTAAATTGAAAGGATGCATGTCAAATGCATGTCTGTCTCAGAAGACACTGTTTCTGAAGGTCCTTTTCTGAAAGAAAAGTTCCTTTCTCATATATTTTTTAGGACTATTTTTTAGAGCAGTTTTGGTTCACAACAAAATTAAGAGGAATGTACAGAGGTTTCCTAGTTGTTCCTGCCCCATACCTGTATAATCTCCCTCACTTTCAAGATTCCTCACTAGGAGATACATTTTTTTTTTTCAGTTGATAAACCTACACTTGACACATCATCATCACCCAAAGCCCATAGTTTACCCTACGGTTCACCTTAGTGTTGTTCTTTGTGTAGGTGTGGACAGCTGCATAGTGACATTATTATCTGACCATATTAGAATATCAGAGTATTTTCATTGCCCTAAAAATCCTCTGTTGTCTCCCTATTCATGACCCCCTCCCACCCCCTGCAACCCCCTGGCAACCATTGTCTTTTTACTGTGTCCATATTTTTGCCTCTTTTGGAATGCTGTATAGTTTATACTTTTACATAGACTACAGCTACATATAGTCATATGCTGCATAGCCTCTTCAGATTGGCTTCACGCGTTTGAGATTCTCTGTGTCTTTTCATGGCATGGTAGTTTATTTCTTTTAAATGCTGAATAATATCCCATTTGTGGATATACTGGTTTATTTATCCATTCACCTACCACAGGACATGTGGTCATTTCTAAGTTTTGGCAATTTTGATTAGAGCTGTTGTAAACATTAATGTGTAGGTTTTCATGTGGATGTAGGTTTTCTGCTGCTTTGAATAAATACCACAGAGTACAATTATATGGTAAGAGTGTGTTTAATTTTGTAAGAAACTTCCAAACTGTCTTCCAAAGTGACTGTACCATTTTGCATTCCCACCAGCAACGAATGAGAGTTCTTGTTTCTCCACATCCTAGCCAGCATTTGATGGTCTGAGAGTTCTAGATTTTGGCCATTCTGATCTGTGGTATCTCACTGCTTTTTAAATTTACATTTCCCTGAGGATATATGATGTCCAGTATCTTCTTGCATGTTTATTTGCCATCTGTATATATTCTTTGGTGAAATGTGTTTTAAAGTCGTTTGCCCATTTTTTAACTGGCTTGTTTTCTTATTGTTGTTTTAAGACTTCTTTGTATATTTTATATAACAGTAGTTTATCAGATGTGTCTTTTGCAAATATTTTCTTCCCATCTGTAGTGTGTCTCTTACTTTCTCGACATTATATTTCTCGGAGCGAAAGTTTTTAATTTTAGTAAAGTCTAGTTATCAACTATTTCTTTTATGGATTATATCTTTGGTATTATATCTGAAAACTCATATCCCTACTCAGGCCATCTATATTTTATCCTATGTGATCTCTTAAAAGTTTTTAGTTTTGTGTTTAATGCTTAAATGTAAGATCCATTTGTAGTTAATTTTTGTGAAAGATGTAGGTCTGGGTTTAGATTGATTTTTTTTTTCCTTCCTTTTTTTGGAGTGTGGATGTCCAGTTGTTCCAGCACCATTTATTGAAAAAACTGTCTTTTCTCCATTGTATTGCCTTTGTTCCTTTGTCGAAGATCAGTCAGCTGTACATATCAGGCATACTCATATGTTGTCCATTTCCCCCCCTAAATTTTAATGGTGTTTGTTGTTGCTATTTTATAATCATACTAAACTTGACTATTGGAGAAGGAAATGGCAACCCACTCCAGTATTCCTGTCTGAAGAATCCCATGGACTGAGAAGCCTTGTGGGCCACAGTCCATGGGGTCACAAAGAGTCGGACACAAGTGAAGTGACTTAGCAAACTTGACTGTAAAGCATTACGTTTACCCAGTTTTACAGGGTGACTGAATATTAACTCATAATTTTTTCTCCTATAATCTCATAAGTATTTTGCCTATTTATCTTTGGTTTTGATGTAGTCAACATTTGACTCATTTGATTTCAAACTGAGTGAGTTTTATCCATTCCAGATACATTCAGAAACTGTTTATGTGAGCACATTTTCAGTGCCATTGTTCTAGGTGCTGGAAACAGATAAAAAAAAAAGACTACTAAGCTCCTTGCCCTTTCGAAGCTCACAGTTGATTGGGATAAATGTATGAATACATATCAAATGAATTTATAATTTAATATAAGAAGTATCATTAAGGATATTAATAAATACTGTGTGTTCAAAGGAAGAGATAATCAGTAAATGTTTATTGAATGTCTTCTATATTCCAGGCATATATTTGTTACTTATGCTACATAGTAGTGATTATTTCAGGGTTTTTAAATGTGCAATATATATTGCTCTCATCTGACCTTCAGCTAGGCACCATTTTCTTCTATTTTCCAAGGTGAGAGTTTTGTTTGATAAGCATATCCTATCTTGACAAAAATGCAAAAAGCCAGAAGCTTAGGAGATAAGCAAAAAGGAGCAAATCTAAAAAAGAATTGTCTTTCCCATGTGATTGTCAAAGGCACAGAATAAAAGGAGCAGGTGGAATACTCAAAGGATAGAAAATAGTTTTTGAAGTATAATATGATATAATTTATTCATAAATAAAACATAGACAGTCCTGTGCAAAATGACTTGTTATAAGACTCTAAGGAAAAGAAAGGCCGGCCTGTTAAAAGTCGTACGTGGTCTTTCTGTTTCCAAAGTTGATTATTTGCCCACTTGCCCTTTTTCCATTTATGAAAAATGAAAAATCCACAAATTTCCCTAGAAGTCGATCTGGTTTTCCTATTTGGCACAAGATCTCTTAAAGTAGGCATCATTGGCTACTTTGTTCCTTCATTGACCAGATATTTTTTGAGTCAATGAATAGGCTGGAAAAGACAGCCTGTGTGATGACCCTTAATGATCTTGACCTTTCAGTGTTTAATCCCCTGTGTGATCGCCTCCCTTTGAGTGTGGACTGAACTCACTTAATTCACTTTTAACAAGCAGAATATGTACAGCAAAAGTGACGGGATGCCCTTTACAAAATTAAGTTATGACAAGGCCGTGGCTTCTTTCTTGGGCGCCATCTCCCCTCCTTGGGTCATGCACTCTTGGGGAATCGGTGCACCTTGTTGTGAAGAGCCCCAGATGGCCAGTCACCGTGGAGTAACTGTGGTTATGCATCTCCTGGCACCCAACCCAGCGACCTGATGGAACCGCAGAACTGACCAGTGGCTCATTTCTAGCCTCGCGAAAGGTCTCAATCCAGAGAGGCACCTGGCTAAACCATGCCAGCTTCACGAATCACAGGGAGTGAGGAGTCTTAGCCACTGGACCAAGCAGTCAGTCCCCCGAATCATAAGAACTGTGAGATAATCAATGTTTTAGGCTTCTAAATTTGGGTTATTTGTTATCCAAGAATGGAAAAACACCATCAGTGCCTCCTGAATATCAGAAATTGTTGTCAGTGCTAGGAATATAGCTGTGGTCAGATTCAGAAGAGTTTTGTTGCCAAGCAGACAGCCTGTGTTTAACAGGCCCCTTTGGCTGCTTCCTTAAGGAGGGATTGTGGGTATGGCATCCACTTTGAGTATTGTGGAAGAAGAAGCCTGAGAATTGGTCCTTAGATTGTCTGTCAACATTACCCTGTAACAGTAAGAGGGACTAGTGTTTTCTTCTGAAAGTCTTTCATAGTCATCTAGGCTAACTGTGGATGTGGATTAACCGTTTTCCTCTTCACATCCAGCCCTCAAATACAGGTAATCTTATTTGTGATAATGTTTTGATTTACAATAAACAGGTACAAAAAAAAAAAAAAAGAAGGAAAAAAAAAAAAAAAAAAATGAAAGTCTCANTGCCAAGCAGACAGCCTGTGTTTAACAGGCCCCTTTGGCTGCTTCCTTAAGGAGGGATTGTGGGTATGGCATCCACTCTGAGTACTGTGGAAGAAGAAGCCTGAGAATTGGTCCTTAGATTTTCTGTCAACATTACCCTGTAACAGTAAGAGGGACTAGTGTTTTCTTCTGAAAGTCTTTCATAGTCATCTAGGCTAAATGTGGATGTGGATTAACCGTTTTCCTCTTCACATCCAGCCCTCAAATAAGATACTATAAGAAGGGGAAGGTGGTGTTTATTGTAATGTTACTCTGTGAATTATCCTGCCACCTCTGTGAAATAAAT
The DNA here is from genome assembly GCA_006410935.1 of Redunca redunca. Lineage (NCBI taxonomy): Eukaryota > Metazoa > Chordata > Mammalia > Artiodactyla > Bovidae > Redunca > Redunca redunca. Next base: position 348,267 of record SJYQ01000538.1, read on the forward strand.
ACTTTTATCATCATTTTAAGAGATAAGATTAAAGCTCAAGGATGTTAAATGACTGCTCCATGAGACTGCTCATGAGACTGCGTCTCATGAGCTAGACATGACCAAGTCAGGATTCGTCAATAGGCCTGCTCCCCAAATCTTGCTTCCCACGGCCTTCCTCAACTGAGAAATTTGGCTGCAAAAGCCCATCTTGGGTGCTTGTGATTATTGGCTTGACTGGCAAGCTGAAAACTCATTCTCTGTTTGTGCTTGGAAATTATTTCAAATTGGCTATGGTAATAATTTAGTAAGATTGAAAATTGGCCGAAAGACCATGTTCGCCGTCCAATCAAAAATGATGATGCCTCTGTTGCTGAGGAGGAGTCTGGCGGGCGCTCAGCTGCTGTGTGTTTCTGCAGCCCTTGCAGGCTTCTCCATGAATAAAGCACAAGAAAGAGTACACACTCCTTCCTGGGAGGCTTGTGGGCTCTAAATTCATAGGGGGTGGACATCTTGGGGAAGACATAAGAATAAATCAGCAATCTTAGAATAATGTACAGCAAATATCAAAGTGTATTTTAACATTTAGAAAAAAAAGAAAGAAAAATCCAGAAATAACCTGCCTACTGAAATGTTATTCTCTGCCTGGCTGACTAGGGTTCTGAATTTTTCGTTGTTCAACCACAAATCAGTGACGTGGGTCCCCATCTCCTCCTCCGTTCTTTGTTCATCCTACAATCCCTTCTCTCATTTATTAAGTACCTTTTAAACTTAAAAGCAGATTTATCTTCTAATTGCCATTTTATGAATACTTTCTCTTGCCTGTGCAGTAAAGGGATTTATAATGGAAAGTCATGCCCTCTCCACTCAGCTGGTGCCAAAAGCTTTTCAAGTAATGGTACCCAAAGAAGATCCCTGTCTAATTGCAGCCATCTCAGGATGCTGGTTGTTTCTGCCTACCTGACAGTCAGGGGGAACTCTTCATAGATGGAGACGGTAAACAAATATAGTAGTGAAGGATTCAGAATTGATATGATTGATGACTTGTAATGTGGTAGCAGTGAGGTGAAAATGGTTAACAGTTAGTTGATGGGACCAGCCAGGAAAGGCCTCATAGTAGATGAGGTATTTGAGCCCAGTCTTAATAAATGCGGGTGTTTGTCATGCAGGGAGAAATTAAAAGAGGAGGGGCATTCCAGGTAGATGTGGCCGTTTGGTACAGGCATGGAATAATCTAGTGCCTTCAGCTGACTACAAGACATGTGATGTAAACAGAAGTATCTTGATGAGGCTACAGAGAGAAGAAAGAGCCTGGAAATGAATGAATGCTTACCTGGCTAAAGGTTTTAGACTATCCTGAGAATGGACCAATTAGACGTAAATTTTAGGCTGGGTAGTGACATTCTCCAGATTCTTGCTTTAGAAAGATCACCTTGGTGATGATCAGAGGAAGGAACAGAAGGCACCAGCTTGGACACAGGGAAACTCCACTGTGAAGGCCAGTGTGGTATTTTATGGGAGAGAGGAAGATGGACCGGAGAGGCATTGACATGAGACTGACTCCGTTTGTGCTAATTACTGTAGTGTAGGAATGTGTGCTATATCTCTGCTTTCATAATGCATTTCTGCAAACATCCTTTGAGGATGCTATTTAACTTTTTGGTCACTGAATCACCTAGCAAAGTTCCTTAATCATAGTATAACCAGCTTTCTGCCCAGCGTATGTCATCTGATGAGCGAGATTTTCATCCCACCCATATGTGTGGAAGACTATGATGGATCGATGCTACTTACCAAATGATAAAATTTCCATGAGCAGAACAGAGTAAAACACTTTTAAATTAACACTGACCCTGGAAAATCTGGGAAATTCTCTCCATTAATATTGTCACCATCCCTTCATTCTTCTGGAATTATTTCTCCACTGATCTCCAGTAACATATTAGGCACCTACTGACCTGGGGAGTCCATCTCTCAATGTCGTATCTTTTTGCCTTTTCATACTGTTCGTGGGGTTCTTGAGGCAAGAATACTGAAGTGGTTTGCCATTCCCTGGACCTAACAGAAGCAGAAGATATTAAGAAGAGGTGGCAAGAATACACAGAAGAACTATACAAAAAAGATCTTCATGACCCAGATAATCATGAAGGTGTGATCACTCCCACTCACCTAGAGCCAGACATCCTGGAATGTGAAGCCAGGTGGGCCTTAGAAAGCATCTCTATGAACAAAGCTAGCGGAGGCAATGGAATTCCAGTTAAGCTGTTTCAAATTCTAAAAGATGATGCTGTGAAAGTGCTGCACTCAATATGCCAGCAAATTTGGAAATATCAGCAATGGCCACAGGACTGGAAAAGGTCAGTTTTCATTCCACTCCCAAAGAAAAGTAATGCCAAAGAATGTTCAAACTACTGCACAATTGCACTCATCTCACATGCTAGTAAAGTAATGCTCAAAATTCTCCAAGCCAGCCTTCAGCAATATGTGAACCGTGAACTTCCAGATGTTCAAGCTGGTTTTAGAAAAGGCAGAGGAACCAGAGACCAAATTGCCAACATCTGCTGGATCATCGAAAAGGCAAGAGGGTTCCAGAAAAACATCTATTTCTGCTTTGTTGACTATACCAAAGCCTTTGACTGTGTGGATCACAATAAACTGTGGAAGATTCTGAAAGAGATGGGAATACCAGACCACCTGACCTGCCTCTTGAGAAATCTGTACGCAGGTCAGGAAGCAACAGTTAGAACTGGACATGGAACAACAGACTGGTTCCAAATAGGAAAAGGAGTACATCAAGGCTGTATATTGTCACCCTGCTTACTTAACTTATTGCAGAGTACATCATGAGAAACGCTGGGCTGGAGGAAGCACAAGCTGGAGTCAAGATTGCCGGGAAAAATATCAGTAACCTCAGATATGCAGACCATGGCAGAAAGTGAAGAAGAACTAAAGAGCCTCCTGATGAAAGTGAAAGAAGAGAGTGAAAAAGTTGGCTTAAAGCTAAACATTCAGAAAACTAAGATCATGGCATCTGGTCCCATCACTTCAACAAATAGATGGAGCAACAGTGGAAACAGTGTTAGACTTTATTTTGGGAGCTCCCAAATCACTGCAGATGGTGACTGCATCCATGAAATTAAAAGATGTTTACTCCTTGGAAGGAACGTTATGACCAACCTAGACAGCAAATTAAAAAGCAGAGACATTACTTTGCGAACAAAGATCCATTTAGTCAAGGCTATGGTTTTTCCAGTAGTCATGTATGGATGTGAGAGTTGGACTATAAAGAAAGCTGAGCACCAAAGAATTGATGCTTTTGAACTGTGGTGTTGGCGAAGACTCTTGAGAGTCCCTTGGACTGCAAGGAGATCCAACCAGTCCATCCTAAAGATCAGTCGTGGGTGTTCATTGGAGGAAGTGATGTTGAAGCTGAAACTCCAATACTTTGGCCACCTGATGCGGAGAGCTGTCTCATTTGAAAAGACCCTGATGCTGGGAAAGATTGAGGGCAGGAGGAGAAGGGGAGGACAGAGGATGATATGGTTGGATGGCATCACCGACACAACAGACCTGGGTTTGGGTGGACCCGGGGAGTTGGTGATGGACAGGGAGGCCTGGCATGGTGCAGTTCATGGGGTCGCAAAGAGTCAGACACGACTGAGCAACTGAACTGAAGTGAATATTGTGGCCTCTGATCGTATCAAATTAAATCCTGGTGAATCTTAGACACATTGTGAAGTTCTTTGAGTGGCAGCACGGTGATGAATAGAGAGGTTATAATTAGACCTTCCTGAGTTCTCATCGAGCTCGACCTTGGGGAAATGACTCTTGAGTTTTCTCCTCTATATAATGGGAAATAATAATTACTCCTATATAAATATAGATTAATTTTAGAATGTTTTTAGACACAAGTGAAAATCCAATTAAATTAGCTTAACTGAGCAGAAAATTTCCTGGCTTATGTAACTCAGAAGCTCAGAGGTAGGGCTGACTTCAGGGTTGGGTGATTGAACAGTGAGTGGTCATCAACGAGCCAGTTTCTGTCTCTTTTCTCTGTGGTCTGTGGTGTTGGCTTTACCCTCAGGCTCTTTGCTTCAGTGCACTGACTGATGGAAACAGGCTACATCACTTCCTAATCCTTACACACCAGGTCGGGTGAGAAAGCTCCACGTGCGCACAGAAAGGAAAACTTGAGTCTCTCACTCAGGGGTTACATCACCCCCGAACAGATTCCTGTGGCTTTTGGTAGTCAGTCGGCCCGACCACCTGAACTAACCACTGTGGTGAGAGGTGTAGGATTACCGTGAATGGTCTGACTGCATCAGGACTAACCCTAGGCAGTCCTGAGTCAGTCCCATGCCCACTGCATGGTTGGCATTTACTAGACAAGGTATGGAGTGGACGTAAGGGAGACAAGCACAGTATCTGGAACGGGCCCCTTGAATAACCATTGCGAAGATTAAATAAAATAGCAAGAATAAAGATCTTGGTGTCAGTACGTGCTCAGTACCAGTCAGTTCCCCTTTTGCTTTTCTTTATCCCTCTTTCTGTTTACTGTCACCTAGAACATCTAAAAATGACATTTGAATTTCTTTCACCCAGTTTCGAACCTCTAGCAACAGTTCAGTTTGGTTTTGAATGATCCAAAATAGTTATTAGAGTTAGAATAAGATCTAGATTTTCATACTTACACTTGGTTTTGGCATAAACTCATTAGATCTACTTAAAATGCTCTTAATAATAACAGTTTGTGTTGTATATCCCATGCATGCATATATTAGGAAAAGATTTTTAAATGGAAAATGTGAATGAATGCTTTCAGAGCCCCAGTGGACAGGAAGCTTCATTACTGATTGCAGGAACATCTCATTTCTAACATTCTTCATGGCCCTCTTTGTTAAGATAAAGGTGACCTTCAAGTTGTTGAAAAACTTAGGGATGTATTAGCTATCTCAGTGCTGAAAGTAAACAGTACAAAGGATAGGGCCTTTTACACTTTGCTGAAGAATGATAATATTACTGTGATTATTACATAAGGGAAAAGGCAAAGATAAAGTGGCCTCTGTGTCCTGCATGATTCATGTTTATTATATAAGCAATTGACACTTAAAGCAAAGGAGCAAAATTCTACTGTTGATTTTTTAAAGTATATGAGTCACTATGACAAAACCTGCATTCTTATTTTTATGTTTGAATAGCTTGTAAACTCGGAGAAGGCAATGGCACCTCACTCCAGTACTCTTGCATGGAAAATCCCATGGACGGAGAAGCCTGGAAGGCTGCAGTCCATGGGGTCGCTGAGGGTCGGACACGACTGAGCAACTTCACTTTCACTTTTCACTTTCATGCATTGGAGAAGGAAATGGCAACCCACTCCGTTGTTCTTGCCTGGAGAATCCCAGGGACGGGGGAGCCTGGTGGGCTGCCGTCTATGGGGTCGCACAGAGTCAGACACGACTGAAGCGACTTAGCAGCAGCAGCAGCAGCTTGTAAACTACAGTAAAGCAAACATTTCCCAAACTTGTCAATTTTGTTTTCTGTTGGATAACATTTAAGGTACTATTTCATAATATTCTATGTTTACAATTTAAAACAGTGCTTAAAATGTTAGACTAAGCACCGAGAGTCAAAAAATGAGTAAGACGTGGATCCTGCTCTGATGGATCTCATCGTCTAGGAAGGAAAGCAGACCGATGGGAAGCACCCACATATAACATTCAGCGTCAGCAGAGAGAGTAACATGCCGTCAGAAGAGCATAAAGGGGTTTCTTCTTTGTTGAAGTCAGTTAAATCTAACTTAGATAATTTGATACCTCACTGGTAGCCTCGACCTTTCATGGCCCCTGCAGGTCATCCTGTCATCCTTGGAGCAGATTGGCAGGTGCTTTATACCTGCCAGTTATGAGTTCCAATCCATTAGTGCATCCTGCAATTACAGTGTTTGGATTGGCATTAAAACAGAAAAAACAGGAAAAATACTGGACAATAGACTAATATCGGAGAATACCAAATTGTACCTCACCACAGTAGGGGGTATATTGTTTCATGAAACTTGGGCTTTTAATATATGCATACATGCCCATGCATATCTTCTGATATTGAGATTTGATGCACACAGTGTGCAGGTCTTAGGCAGAAATGTTTGGAAGCTTTGGCCACCTGATGCAAAGAGCTGACTCACTGAAAAAGACTCTGGTGCTGGGAAAGATGGAGGGCAGGAGAAGGGGGGGACAGAGCATGAGATGGTTGGATGGCATCATAGAGTCAAAGGACATGAGTTTGAGCAAACTCCAGGAGACAGCGAAGGACAGGGAAGCCTGGAGTGCTACAGTCCATGGGGTCGTAAAGAGTCGAGTACGACTTAGTGGCTGAACAACGACAAATTCCCTATGTTGCAAGTTCACCTCACCTGCTTCTTCACAGGAATCCTTGCTCATCCTTCAAGTCCCGGCTTAGTTGCCACCTCCTTTGTAAAGACTTTCTTGCCTTTCTAAGACAGATACTTTTTCTTGCACCTGCATAGTTAGTTTGTATTTCTGTCACATTTTATGAATACTTTTGTGTTTGGTTTTTCCATTAGGATGGATGTTCTTCTAAGGTAGAGATTGTGTTTTAATTTCCTTTTGTATCTCCTATGCCAAGATTAGGCCCAGCACATGGTAAGCATTGGCGTGTCTGTGCTTGAAAAGGAGGAGATGGAAGAAAAGTGGAGTGAGGTTTTAAATAGAACCCAGAAAGAAAGGATATCTCTCTATTCTGTATTAGTCAAAGAAAATTTTTTCAATCTCTCAAATTAACTGTGATGTGAAAACCAAAGTGTGAGTGCAATAATTTTGCTCTTGACTTTTCCATTAGTTAATACAGTTGCTGTTAGCAATGTGAATGGTAGGTAAACCCTGGCTTTCCCGCCCTGACTCTGTAGGTAGCATCTGGCTTTTCCTAAGGCACCTGTCATTTTATAAATATCCACCTTATCTGAAAGTCACACTATATTCATTTTTAAAGGAAAAAATAATATTTGCTTGGTGAGAGTTCATCAGCCTTAAGGTACCTGCACACAAGGGAAGCTGTCTCGGTGAATTTTGAATTAAGCCATTCACGACAGCGGCAGCACTGACTGTGTCATTCTTCTGTGTCAACTCCTTCCTTGCACGGCTTCCGAGGCACGAGCGTGATAGAGAGCTGTCCTCTCGCCCAGCACACATGCCCTTCATGCTGTCCCATTCCTTCTCCCTCGCTCAGGCTCTGATGGGCCTTTACTTGCACTCGGCATCCAGGCCATGTGGCTTCCATTTACCCCAGCATCCCCCCAGCCCCCTGTAACCTGGGGACCTCTTGAAGTTCTTCCTTTCCCGTCTTAATGCCTCCTCACCCCTGAGGACTCCCTTTAGAGATAGCATCCCTCAGCAAACCTTCCTGCCCCACCGCCCCCCCGGCCCTTCCCTTCCTGTCCAGACAGCCTGCCCCTCGGAGGTCCTCATTAGCAGGTCGTGTTTACCCTCCTGCGCTTGAAGAAGGATCCTGCCTCCTTGCAATGCCGTTTCTCTCTCTCTCTTTCCAGCTGAAGTGTAGCGTCCCCAGGGACAGGGACCTGATCTCATTTGGTCTGTGTCGCCAGCACCCAGCCCAGGGCCAGATGCCCAGTGCCTTCACCGGGTGGCTGTCCGTGAATAAACTCAAAATCCTCGCTGCCTAATGTCCAGCGTCTAATGTCCTGCTGCCTTTTCCTGCGTGACTTCTGAACGCCACTGACTGGCTTTGTCCCGATAACATACATCTAGTCCTGAGGGTTTTGTTTCAAGTTCTTGAAAATGTCCTTGTAAATTTTACTCTTTCGAGGCCATCGCAAGAATAAGATACTAGGGTCCCTGATAAATAAGTAAGACACTAGGGAGCCTTTGGGCGCATTCTGGACCACAAATTTCTTGAGACATGAGACATGTTGATAACATGCTATTTCACTGGACTTTCAAAGCTTCTTCCCCGACACCCTTATGTTGAGCAGAGTTGCTGAGTAATTTAGCAGCTATTTTCGGTTTGTCTACAATGTGCTAGACATTGTATTAAGGGGTAGGGGTACAGAGATTTTAAAAAGCACATTTTCTTCCCTGAAGGATCACACTGTTTAATCAGGGGAAATGCACGAGTATCCAGACAATTTTAACACAATGAGATGGGTTCTTTGATACAGGTGAGCTTTAAAAGGAACATATAAAGGAGGAGACGATGTTAGCGACAGCATCTCAAAGAAGTGAACCCTGAACTGATTTGGGAAGGACAGGCAAAGGCAGGCTTGAGAAATGATGCCAGTTTTTCTCAGATACTTGTAGTTTCATATTTAAAAAAAATTCTGCCACATGTTTTTAAACTAAAAAACCGACTAAAACGTTCCCCTGCAATTATCTTCAGAATACCACTTGCCTTCAGTGGCTCCTGAACTCCTTCAGGTCAGATTCCGTAGCTAGCCCAGCACTCAAGGCTACCAACAATTTATTGTCAGTTCATCTTTCCAACTAAAGTTTTTTTAATATTCTAGATCGGAGAGTCAGTCAATCGTAGCCTACAGGTCAAATTCAGCCCACAGCCCACTGCCCTTAGCTAAGCTAGTTTTTACAGTCCTTAAAGGATTCTAAGAACTAGCCAGCCAACCAAAAGAGTACACGTCAGAGGCCGTAAGTGGCCTCCGGAGCCTGGCATTTTCTGTCCGGCCCTTTCCACCGCTGCTGTGTCCGAGTGCTCACTGGTGGCGGGACACGTGTCATAAGCTTTCCTACTGCCACAAGTGTGCTTTCGCCATTCTGTCACTGTGAAATGCTGTCCTTCATCCGATCGTTCCTCTATGTGTTCAGTACACTTCCCACGTCTGCGGCACCATTCTGAGCTCTGGGGAGACGGCAGTGAGGACCACAGCAGATAGAAGTGCAGCGTGCCCGTGGTGAGGGGAAAGCTATGCAGGGTGAGGAGAGGGTGGCCCCGTGAGGACGGAGGGTGTGCCCGCTCGGCCTCAGTGCTCAGGGAGGCCGCGTCCTGAGGGGAGCACAGGAACGAGCGTGAGGATCCCTGGGAGAACATTCCAGACAGAGGGCCCGATAAGCGGAAAGGCTGTGCGGGCCTGCAGGGGGGTCAGTGTCTTCGGAGTAGGCTGAGAGTGGGAGAAAGGAGGACACTGGGTTAGAGAGGTGGGGTGAGCTGGAGGGCAAGTCATACAGGGTCCAGTGGGGCTGTGAAGTCTTGATTTTATTCGCTCACCCAGTCAGATCCTGTGACGAGGCCGACATGACTGAGTGTGTGGTGGCCAGTGATGGGGAGAACTGGCTTGGTCACCACAGACCTGAATTCCGACTTTCACTCTCTCACTTGTCACAAACCCGAAAGTATCACCTACCTTCCCTGGGGGCTCAGTCTTTCCATCCACATCACCAGGGACGTAGGGAGGTCTGTTGAACGGGTTCTAGGATATCTTGTATTTCTCAGTCACAGAAAGGCATTCTCAGTTTATTTAGGGGAAGAGACAATACTGTAGCCGATCCTTGCTGGTCACTGGTGCCTTCTGATTTTATGTCATAGGTGCTGGGGGTTGCAGAACTTGTTTTGAAGCTGTATTTGCAGTCTGTTGCAGTGCAGTGAAAATAGTGCTTTCCTAAAGATGCCTTTCATCCATACCTATAAGAGGCTAAGAAAATGCCAGCCATCTGTTATAGAACGTTAATTTTATGTGGAGTGACTTGGAGGGAGCTGTTGGGGGTGGAGGGTGGGGGAGGTGTGCCTCCTGGTGGGGTTGTTAGTGCTGTGTATACACGCCTGTGCCCACTTTTCAGAATAACCAGACACAGGACATGACTGATTTTAAGAAGTAATAGGAAGGTGAGGTTTGGTCCTAGGATGCTTTATCTGTTGTTGTTGCTGGTTAAATCAACACAGAGTCCTCTTACAGCTCTAGTAAAAATGTGCTTGAGCAGTTGACGGGCGACTAAAATCTGGCTTTGGAGCGGCACAATCCAGCAGGGCCTGAAAGGCCCCAGAGTGGCTCCAAAGGATGTGGTGCGTCTATCAAAACGGGTTAAGTTGAGACTTAATTTGTCTTCTTGAGGCTGAGAACTTAACATTTTAAATATTAGAAAAAATATAAGCATTGCATGCCTATCATAGTGACTCTCATGTATCAGAATTCAGTAAGCAACTGGTGAGTAAATGAGTAAATATAACATTATTATAGAAAATTTGGAAAGCTGAGAACAGAATTGCTCACAGTCTCAGCACTTTAACAGTGGTCACTAATAGTGTGTGTGTTGTCTGCAGCCACACGCACATCCACTTCCACTTCCACTTTTGGGCTTCTCTGGTGGCTCAGATGGCGAATAATCCGCCTGCAGTGCAGGAGGCCTGGGTTCGACCCCTGGGTTGGGAAGATCTCCTGGAGAAGGGAAAGGCCACCCACTCCAGTATTCTGGCCTGGAGAATTCCATGGACTGTTTAGTCCATGGGGTTGCAAAGAGTCGGACACGACTGAGCGACTTTCACTTTTCACATGCACAGGTGGAGTTCAGATTTTAATGTAAGTAGGATACAGTTTTATGATTTCTGGTTCCTAAAATTGAGCATTTTATGATATTCATACAATCAAACAGTGATAATGGCTATACTCTTACTGTAACTCTTACTGACTGTATAATACTCTATCAGGTGATTTGTCATACGCTAGTTACCATTTCTCTTACTATCAACTGGATTGCTTTTAAAGCTGTATTTTTATATTCTTATTCCAGTTAAAATCATCATGCCTATACTATTTTCTTCTTTTGAATTATTTCCTTATAATAATATTATCAGAATTGGTTATAGAAATGACTCCTCATTTTTTCACTGTAACCAGTAATCTATTTGAATATGTTTGAAACCACCTGCTTTGGGTATTAGCATTTTTAAAAAAGCTATATTTATGCATTTAATAGTGCAAATGATACCACCCTATTTTTGTTTTCTTCATAGAAGAAAAACTAGTATAGCAAAAGTCCTATTCATTAAAGTTTATGTATTAAAATTTCACTTTTGTTCTCTCTACCACACTAATACTTTAGTAAATCCATCACGTGTAATATGTAGGGTGATTCTTACCTTTGTTCAGTTCCCATTTCTCACTCTCTTTTTGTTATTGTTGTTGGTAAAGCTGTCTCTGGAAGCACGTAAAGAAATGACTGGAAAGGCTATTAAGGCAGTCAAACATTTTATTGAAAAGCCAAGAAAAAGAAATTCAGAAGAAGACACTGAGGAGGCTGGTGGGTCTCAGGTGACCTATGCAGATGCCTTGAATCATCTGGAGCAATCACTGGCACACCTGGAAACCCTCGACCACAGCTTCATCATTTCTCTGAAGAACAGTGAGCAGGTAATGAAATGCACACTTCTTCTGTATGCTCACACACTCGGATAATATCAGTGTATTCTTTCATCTGTCTTTTAAAGCTATATTCATAATTGTGGTAGGCTTTTCAGTCTTGCAGATTCTTTTTTCAACAACTGTTTTTTTAAATTGAAGTATTTTTTAAGTTGAAGTATATGGTTAATTTACAGGATTGTGTTTCAGGTGTACAGCAGAGTGATTCAGTCATATGGGCTTCCCTGGTGGCTCAGCTGGTAAAGAATCCACCTGCAACATGGGAGACCTGGGTTCAATCCGTGGGTTGGGAAGATCCGCTGAAGAAGACCCTCTGAAGGCTGTCTACTCCAGTATTCTGGCCTGAAGAATTCCTTGGACAGAGGAGCCTGAAGGGCTACAGTCCATAGGGTCAAAGAGTCAGACGAGACTGAGCGATCAACACACACACACACACACACACACACACACACACTCTCTCTCTCTCTCTCTCTCTCTCTCTTTCTAGCTGGGAGATGTTTTGCTTTCCAATTGAATGATGATAAATTTTTCTCCTAACTTTCAGAAAAATTCAGAAATAGCCATCCATGCCTGCCTCAGAAGTTTTTGTTTGTTTTTTTTTTTTTTTAAAGAATGTGTGTTCTCATCCTGTTTTTTGATGCATTTTCCAATATAATTTATTCTTGACATGACTTTTTTGGCTGATGAAGTTGTTCCTAGTTCATTCTAGTTGAGACCCTCTGGTCTAGTGGAGTCTCAAAAAGCCCCCTCATGGGAGTCATGAGCCCCTATGAGGTTTGAGGACCAGAGGGTTTGGATTGTATAAGGAAACCCTCTGTAGCTTTGGGAGCTTTTCTTCTATATTATCACCATCATGGAAATTTTAATATTCTTTTCCATAGCTCAGTTGGTAAAGAATCTGCCTGCAATGCAGGAGACGCCAGTTCGATTCCTGGGTCTGGAAGATCCACTGGAGAAGGGATAGGCTACCCACTCCAGTATTATTGGGCTTCCCTGGTGGCTCAGCTGGTAAAGAATCTGCCTGCATTGTGGAAGACCTTGGTTCAATCCCTGGGTTGGGAATATCCCCTGGAGAAGGAACAGGCTACCCACTCCAGTATTCTGGTCTAGAGAATTCCCATATAGTCCATGGGGTTGCAAAGAGTTGGACATGACTGAGCGACTCACTGTCACTTTCTATAGCTAAAAAGTTGACAGATCACTACATAAATGGTTTCCATCCAGGTGAAAACAGTGTTTAGGTTTGTAAAAAATAGTCCATCCGCTTGGTAATGCTGTAGTGAATGAACCTGTAAGTGGCCACTGATCTGTTCTATTTTTTTTAACCTTATGTGTTTAATGAATTGTATTCTTGGCTTGTAAAACAAAATATATATTCCTGACTAGAAAAATCAGTCAGTGGAGAGGAGTCCAGATACTGAACAAATGGAAGACTTCAAAATACGTATGAGACACAAAAATGCAAGCCCCTCATCCAAGAGAGAATGGAAGGAATCCAAAAGCCTGATTTCAGTTTTATTTCATTTTTGTACTTTTTACTGCCTATTATCCTATCTAATAAATAATATTAAATAATGGTATGAGCAATATAGAAGCCTTCATAGGGAGCAAATTGGCCTTACCGATCTTGATTTTATTCTGCTGATGGTTACAGTTGTATAATCAATAATTACAATTATTGACAATATTAAAAATACTGATAAGGGGCTTCCCTTGTAGCTCAGTTGGTATGCAGGAGACCCGGGTTCGATCCCTGGGTTAGGAAGATCCCCTAGAGCAGGAAATGGCAACCCATTCCAGTATTCTTGCCTAGAGAATCCCATGGGCAGAGGAGCCTGGCAGGCTACAGTTCATGGGATCACAAGAGTCGGACAAGATTTAGTGACTGAATCACCACCACCAATCAGTAATTAGGACTAGGGCAAAAGTTGAATCAGGTGGAAGTGACTTATACTTATGAGTTTTTAAGTATGTATTTATTTTTCTAATCAAACATTGTCTATTCATATCTGGAGAATTGTCATTACTCTTCTTGGAATAAGTGTTGTCTTTCAGTAGCTCAAGTGGTGTATAAGGCACTGAGGGAGTTGTTAATACAAAAACAGACATTTGCTTCAGTGAAGCTGTGATTTAAACGTACCAAATGGCTACTCGGGCTTCCCAGGTGGTTCAGTGGTAAGGAATCCTCCTGCCAATGAAAGAGAAGTGGGTTCAATTCCTGGGTTAGGATGATCCCCTGGTGGAGGAAATGGCAACCCATTCCAGTACTCTTGCCTGGAAAATTCTGTAGACAGAGGAGCCTTATGAGCTGCAGTCCATGGGGTCGAGAAGAGTTGAACACAACCGAGGGACTGAGAACACTTGGAATAGCTGTTTGTGAACGTTGTTAGGCCATGGATGGTCCTTAATAGGAGCTTCTTCTGATCCCTAAACTGACATTATATGATTTTGTTAAGGCACCTTTTAAATCAAATGCTGAAAATAACCTTCAGCCTTATATATATTGACCCTTTTAAGTGCAGGCTTTGATTTTAACCTCTTTAATTTTATACTCAGTGAAAGACCATATTGTAAACTCAAGAAGGTTAGTGCAACTTCAATCAAAGACCATTGGAACCTCAGTATTCTCTTGTCTCGGTATGGATACTAGTAATTTCCTTGCCTAACTCAAAGGTAGTTTGCTTTTAAATATAGAAAGTATCACAAGGAGAAGAATAGTAAACTGAAAGCTCATGTGCCCAACTCCCAGCTTTCACTATTATCAAGACATGACCAATGTATTTCCTTTCTACTCTTACTCCTCTGAGTCATTTTAAAGAAAAACCCAGTCATCCTTTCATTTTATCCACAAATCCTTCCATCAGTTCAGTTCAGTTCAGTCGCTCAGTCGTGTCCAATTCTTTGCAACCCCATGAATCCCAGCACGCCAGGCCTCCCTGTCTATCAGCAACTCCCGGAGTTCACTCAAACTCAGATCCATCGAGTCGGTGATGCCATCCAGCCATCTCATCCTCGGTCGTCCCCTTCTTCTCCTGCCCCCAATCTCTCCCAACATCAGAGTCTTTTCCAATGAGTCAACTCTTCACATGAGGTGGCCAAAGTACTGGACTTTCAGCTTTAGCATCATTCCTTCCAAAGAACACCCAGGGCTGATCTCCTTTAGAATGGACTGGTTGGATCTCCTTGCAGTCCAAGGGACTCTCAAGAGTCTTCTCCAACACCACTGTTCAAAAACATCAATTCTTCGGCGCTCAGCCTTCTTCACAGTCCAATCTTACATCCATACATGACCACTGGGAAAACCATAGCCTTGACTAGATGGACCTTTGTTGGCAAAGTAATGTCTCTGCTTTTGAATATGCTATATAGGTTGGTCATAACTTCCAAGGAGTAAGCGTCTTTTAATTTCATGGCTGCAGTCACCGTCTGCAGTGATTTTGGAGCCCTCCAAAATAAAGTCTGACACTGTTTCCATTGTTTCCCCATCTATTTCCCATGAAGTGATGGGACCAGATGCCATGATCTTCATCTTCTGAATGTTGAGCTTTAAGCCAACTTTTTCACTCTCCTCTTTCACTTTCATCAAGAGGCTTTTTAGTTTCTCTTCACTTTCTGCTATAAGGGTGGTGTCATCTGCATAGCTGAGGTTATTGATATTTCTCCCGGCAATCTTGATTCCAGCTTGTGCTTCTTCCAGTCCAGCGTTTCTCATGATGTGCTCTGCATATAAGTTTAATAATAATCCTTCCATATCTATTTCTAAAAAATATATTTAAAAGTAACTACCACTAAATTACCAATAAAAATGTTAATAGTAAGTCTTTGATATCATCAAATGTCCAGTTAAGGTTTGAAAGACAAAGCAGTTATATTCAGAAGCACTTGTGAAAGTTAGAAAGTGTTGTTAACATCAAGTGATCTCATTTGGTATGCTGGACAATGGTAGGCTGTGTTCTATTTCTGAAATTATTTGTTGTCATGTTAGTTTTTACAGTATTATGAAAAAGGGACTGGCAGTGTGGAATGGGGGAGTGTGGTGGGGAAAGCATAATTTTGGATTTTAATCCCAAGCTCCATTAATGGCAACTGTGTGACTTTTGGACATGTTGCATAACACCTTTGGTTTTCAGCTTCCTTTCTGATAAAGTGGAGGTAATTAAAACTCCTTGTTGGGATAGTTGCAAGAAAAGTGAAAGTGAAAGTTGATTAGTCAGTCTGAGTCTTATACAGTCCATGGAATTCTCCAGGTAAGAATACTGGAGTGGGTAGCCTTTCCCTCCTCCAGGGGATCTTTCCAACTCAGGGATCAAACCCAGGTCTCCTGCATCGCAGGTGGATTCTTAACCAGCTGAGCCACAAGGGAAACTAAGAATACTGGAGTGGGTAGCCTATCCCTTTTCCCTGGATCTTCCTGACCCAGGAATCGAACTGGGGTCTCCTGCATTGCCAGCAGATTCTTTACCAACTGAGCTATCAGGATAATTATAAACATTAAATTATATAACATATACAATACCTGGGTTTATGTAGTTGATACTTAATAGATTTTAACTGTTATGTGTTTATAGCACAATAATAATAATAGATAAATTTAATGAGCATTACTTTGTGCCTGACATTGTGCCAAAGGACTGATTTTTGTATTATTGAATATTTACAACACCCTCTATTCACAAGAACTGATTGTCCTCATTCTCATTTTGTAGACACTGGAAATTTGAGATCACCATGGCTTACTACTTAGTACACAGTAAAGCGAGGTTTACAGTTAAGTCTCGGTAGCTCTGGAGACCAAGCTCTTAACATCCCCTACATGGTCCTCCGTGTGGTGTTTGTGGTTGTAGTATATTTGCTTTGGGAGTCTTCTGAGTATAGTTCACTCTGTTCATGTAATTTCTAGTTCATAGTTACATGTTGAATTCCATGTTTTCAGGAAACGCTGCAGAAATACGGTTACCTCTATGATCTGTCTCGGTCAGAAAGAGAGAAAGTTTACAATCAAGCCGTGACCATGTGTTTAGACGGTCAGCCTCTAAGAATGATTCAGCAGCTGCTGGAGGTGGCTGTGGGCCCTCTTGACATCTCGCCCAAGGAAATTGTGCAGAGTGCAGTAACAAAAATCGTCTCTGCATTGAGGTAAGCCATAAAATAGTCATCAAGGAAAACCTGAGCTGATATTGTGCCAGTAAAGTGCTTGTTTCACAGTTGTTATGAAGATAAAATATCGTGTACATAGGAGCATTGTATAACTATGAAGTACTTTATAAAAGTAAGAGATTATGATTAGACTTCTCAGTCTCTTGTCTTAAAATATCTTGAGAGTGGAAAACCGTGAAAATGCTCCATCATTGGTCCTGTGTGTAACATGTCAAAGCACTAGCTAATTTCTCGGTTGACCCTCTCCCTCACTCAGATAATTCTTGAAATAAGGGACAAAGGCCAATGTGGCCAGTGAAGCAGGTCCCTACGTGTCAGACCTGGCACGTAATTTTAGTATGGGTTTTCAGAGCTTGTCTTTCCAGCAGTGGAAAACCAATTCCCAGAAGTTTCTTTTGAAGTGTACAAGGCAAGGTTAATCACATACTGAAGAAGTTAGACATCTGTTAAGTATATTAGGATGTTATTTACCTGCAATTAATGGCATAAAGCCGACAATTGAGAAATTCTAGCTTCCTGTCAATAGGCTAGTTTCTTTGTAGAAAAGCTTCTGGGGGATTAGGAAAGAGGGGAAAGTTAAGCTAAGAAAATAATGAGGCATCAAGTGCTTTTTGTGAATAATGCAATTAGCCTAAAAGATTTAGTTGTGTTTAATTTATTCTTCTTTTAAGCATTCTTTGTGATTCTGTGTGGCTCTTGAGGAACTTTTTGATTAAAAGCGTGTCAGTTTTCAGCAGCTGCACTGAAATCAAATGAGTCTTTATCAATTTAATTACCCAGCTTCATCCAGTTTTCACCTTAATGCTCTGAGGTATCTGGTAATTTTCTGTATAAGGAGAGAAATAACGTAGTGTAACATTTTTGAGAAATCACAAATGTGAAATGAATAAACCTTTATTACATAATGAACTTACTATGTTTTGGTGGTACTGGTGGTTATTAGAGCCACTTTCCACTTTCAGGTGATAACAGATAATTGTTTGCCATCTTTATCTTTTCGATTCTCCTCTGTCCATGGATTCTCCAGGCAAGAATCCTGGAATGGGTAGCCATTCCCTTCTCCAGGAGTTCTTCCCAACCCAGGTATCAAACTCAGGTCTCCTGCGTTGCAGGCAGATTTTTACCGTCTGAGCTACCAGGGGAAGAGCTTTTTGATTTTTGTTATCTTGTATTATTACTTCGAGTTCATATGAATCTCACAGAAACAAACGTTTGAAAAATTAGTGCTTTGAAGAGAATTTAGTTTCATTAAACAAATTGTACATTTTCATATAATTAAAATTTGACATGATATTTTTACATTTATAAAATTCTGACATAACTTATACTCCTCTTTTCTTCCATGTGCCCAGTTCTAGCACTGGGGATTTCATTCTGGTCTAATAAATATTATAGTTGGTGCACAGAAGACTTTCAATAAAAATGGATTAAATCTCTCAGTAGTGGGAGAAAGAGAACTTTAGTTCATCTACCTTTTTTCTAAGGAAAGTAAATTGCTATTGACTAGGTCTGTGACATTTACCTTTTGAAGGTTAGTGAATTTAGTAAGCTTAATATGACAAAGGTATGAACATACTGAATCCAGCAGTTGGTTTAAATCATATAACTTAAATTATTCAGAAGACTCATCTGAAACTTCTCTTCCCTCTGCTGCATTTTCAAAATTCCGTAGAATTCCGTGCATACACATCTGTAGCGTGGACATCGTAGTAGGGCCCATCTCATGGGTGTTGGATTATTAAATGGCAGGATGTATGTGAAGCACTTAGCATTGCCTTGCCTGGTGCCTTGTAAGGGCCATGTGAATATTAATATTGTGGGGAAAAGGCCAACTGGAGGATTTAGATTATGTATATTTAATGCTTAAAATAGCTCATATTTTTAATGCCCATTGAGTATTTCTTTGAATTTTTGAATAACAGATGCAAATAGATTTTCTTTCTCTTTTTCCTTTTTTTTTTTAAACTTCATTTGTTTTGCTACTCTCTTGGTAGGAAAACAAGCCTCTATTAGATTGTGAGCTCCTCAGGGCAGAGGAGGTTTCCTCTCCACTTCCTCAGGACGCACACAGCACAGGACCTGGTACTTCGCGGGCTGCATATGCCGTGAGCGGCTGTGAGCTCGTGGTGTATGCTCTGCTGAGATCCGGCTGGGTTCATCTGAGTATCAAGGCCCTGCTGGTTCCTGAGGCTTGAGCCATCCGTCCTGAATCCCTTCTTCTCTCTGTCTCTCCCTTCACAGTGGAGGCAGTGCTGACCTTGGGGGCCCGGCGGACCCGCTCCACATCCTGGAAGGAGTTGTTGCCGCAGTGCATGCCAGTGTGGACGAAGGGTAAGGCTGGAGCGGTTTGCAGGTCTCACTTAATGGTGTTCCTTAGAGTCTTAGAATTACTCTCAATATTTGTGGTTATGAGGCTTCTACCTCTAAGCGTCTTTTCTAGGTGGCTCTGAAGGAAGAGCTGAGAACTTTCTGGAGATTTGTTCTCTTAGTCCATCAGCTCCAGCAGGACCATCTGCTTCTTGGGCCTCAGAGAGGATGGTCTCTTCTCACTCCTTTCAAGGGCCGCCAAGGAGGAGACACTGCACTGAGCATCTTAGGAGAGGAGGGGTTCATATCTCCAGGAGGTTTACTCTACTGATTAAGTATGGGGATTCCTAGAATGTATATGTTATATTTTGAAAAGCTTAGTATATGTAAGATCTGTCTTGTCTGAGGATTAAGAGTGTACCGGCTTTGTAAGTCTAAGAGGTGTGTCTCCAGTCTACACACCTGTGTGTGTGTGCGTGTGTGTGCGTGTGTGCTGTCCCTTCAGTCGTGTCCAACTCTTTGCAAACCTACTGACTTTAGCCCACCAGGCTCCTCTGTCCATGGGATTCTCCAAGCAAGAATACTGGAGTGGGTTGCCATACCCTGCTCCAGGGGATCTTCCCGACCCAGGATCGAACCCACGTCTTGTATGCTTCCTGCATTGGCAGGCGAGTTCTTTACCACTAGTGCCACCTGGGAACGCTATTCAGATGTTAGTAGTAGGAATAACAGCAGCAGCAGCTGAATGACAAGAATATATTTCCCGGAGTTTATGGAGATCTTTCCTGTGTCTTATATCCATGGCAACCCTGTAAGGCTTTACCTCAATTTTCTTTTTTAATGGAAAATATGATATAATAATGATGAAGCATATTTGAGAAACCGCCTCATAGTTTATTCAATGATATTGTTTTTATTTGCGTATTACCTCCCAGTTATTGTTCAGGTATGGATATATTTTTACATAATTTCAATCAAAATGTATGAACACTTCTATATTCTGTTTTAGTTACTTGCTGTTGGAACTCTTTCCATTTATCTTTGTGGATTTAGTGGTTATGATTTTTGACACCTGTGCCCATTGTTGCCGTTTGCAGATAAGGAGAGAAAGGCTGGGAGAGAGGAATTGACTTGTCCAGAGTCAAGGGCCTGGGAAACACAGCCGGGACTCCTGTCTGCCCCTGCAGCATAACTGACTGCTCGATGGCCTTTAGAGCATGTCTACACGCATAGCTGTATGCCCACGGTGTGAGTGAAAGGACACAGGGGGAACCGTGTGGGTGCGCTGGATGACAGGGCAAGCAGGGCCCTCTACCCACTCTGCCATTTGCTTGGCACAGTTTTTCTAAACTCCTTTGCTTGTGGGTCTTTAAATGGTAAGGAAACCACAGCCGTGGCTCACATGGGCCTCTTATTTTAAAGACAAATGCCATCGTCCTGCATGTTTTCCGTGTGTCACACTCCGTTCTCAGTCCCAGTTCTGGGTAAGAAGTAACCTCCAGTCCGGAGGAGCTCAGAGTCTTGCAGGGAGACCAGGTTGCTCGGGGCCCTGGTTACCATGCAGTAGCGTAGTCAGTGCTGAGAAATGGAGGTGAAGGGAGTGGCTTATTCCGTCCCAGGGAAGTCAGAGCAGGACCCACAAGGGGCCGCACTGGACCTGGTCTACGACATCTGAGTCTGTGATAAGGATGATGGAGGTGGATGATGGTAGTCCAGGCTGAGGACACAGCTTAAACAAGGTAGATGCGGCAGACAGCAGCGTGGACAGAAATGCTGTGTGTCAATTTCTAGACAGTCCATCGAGCTATCGCCATCCCAGTCGCAGTCCATCAGTCAGTTCTCAGCTTGCCGTTCCCCTGTGCATTGCTCTCAAGTACCCCAACCTGGACCCTGGCCTCACATGATGGAAGGGATCTTAACAGATACTACCTGAAGCCCCTTCCGAGGGGAATCCCTCAGTCTGGTCCCACAGGGAACATCTTGAAAAGATTAGGAGGCAGTGTTTTTCTTAGTGAATTTCCAGCCGGATAAACAGATATATGTACACAGGATATACAGAAGAATCCAACTCGAGTCTCTTGAATACAGGACAATTTTCTTTTTAAGCTTCGATTTCCAAAGAGGAAGACATTGGAGAATGGAGAGTCAGAACAAGATCTTTCTTTGCATCCCAGAGACACAGAATAACAGAGGCTCCTTAACAACAACAGAAACAAATTTCAGTGAAAAAAAATTTTTTTTTCACTTAGGAAAGAAAAAGAAGACAAAGTCCTAACTTTTATGTCTGGCAAGGGCTTTGTGAATGTGGACAGTTAAACCTGATACTCTTGGCTTCAGTTCCCCTCCCCAAGGGCTTGCCTGCAAGAGTCACAGAGGGGAGTCACAGAAGGGAGTCACTCTTTTCTAGGTTGTTCCCAGGGGAGTCTTCAGAGCAACCTGGGGATTTAAGCTCTTTTCAAGTGAGGCTCTGGAAATAGCAGATACAAGCTATTATATATAAAATAGGTAAACAACAAGGACCTACTGAAGCACAGGAAAATATATCCAATATCTTATAATAAATCACAATGGAAAAGAACATATATGTGTGCATATATTTATTGGGCTTCCTTGATGGCTCAGCGGTATAGAATCTGCTTGCAATGCAGGATATGCGGATACAATCCCTGGGTCAGGACGATCTCCAGAGAAGGAAATGGCAACACACTCCAGTATTCTTGCCAGTCAAAAAGGTGGCTTGAAACTCAATATTCAAAAACTAAGATGCATGACATCTAGTCCCATCACTTTATGGCAAATAGATGGGGAAACAATGGAAACGGTGACAGACTTTGTTTTCTTGTGCTCCAAAATCACTGCAGATGGGGAAAGCAGTCTTGGAATTAAAAAAATGCTTGCTCCTTGGAAAAAAAAGCTATGACAAATCTAGACAGTGTATTGAAAAGCAAAGACATCACTTTGCTGACAAAAGTCCATGTAGTCAAAGCTATGGTTTTTCCAGTAGTCATGTATGGATGTGAGAGTTGGACCATAAAGAAGGCTGAGCACTGAAAAATTGATGCTTACGAATTGTGGTGTTGGGGAAGACTGTTGAGAGTCCCTTGGAAGGCAAGGAGATCAAATGAGTCAATTCTGAAGGAAATCACCCTTGACTATTCATTGGAAGGACTGATACTGAAGCTGAATCTCCAGTGTCTTGGCCACCTGATGCAAAGAGCCAACTCATTGGAAAAGACTCTGATGCTGGGAAAGATTGAAGGCAAAAGGGAATAAAGGACAGCAGGGGATGAGATAGTTAGATAGCATCACCAGCTCAATGGACATGAATTTGAGCAAACTCCAGGAAACAGTAAGGGCTCGTAGAGTGGGACATGACTCAGTGACTGAAACAAATAATAATTCAGAAGAGTCAGATATAACTTAGCCACTGAACACAACACACACGTGAAGGCAAGGCACAGAAAAGGAAATAAGGCCAAGGTGCAAAGAAGGAGGTGGAAGAGGTGAGAAAAACCGAGAAAAATAATGACATAAGACCTCACAAAGGTCAGTCCATGGACTCAGGGACACTTGGGAGTTGGTTGGAAATGCACAAATTTGGGCCCTACCCTCACCAACCAAGTAAAATCCATATTTTAATAAGATCCCTGGGCAATCCCTAAGCACAGTGGTGTTTGAGAAGCACTCCCTTAACTG
Organism: Redunca redunca; assembly: GCA_006410935.1. Taxonomy (NCBI): domain Eukaryota; kingdom Metazoa; phylum Chordata; class Mammalia; order Artiodactyla; family Bovidae; genus Redunca; species Redunca redunca. Next base: position 370,801 of record SJYQ01000538.1, read on the forward strand.
TCCATTGCAGGCTGTTTAATATCAGAAGAAGACGAGATACTGTGAGAGAAATTCACACCCTGTCCTTACCTGGGCAACCCCAGGCAAACTACAAAGCCTGTCCGACTGTCATTTCCTAATCTGAAAAATGGAGATGATGATACTAATGACGGACCAAGTAACGAGAAATGCAAAAGTGCCACTTTATTTTTTTTTTAATTGAAATATAGTTGATTTATAGTGCTGTGTTAGTTTCAGGTGTACAGCAAAGTGATTCAGACACACACACACGCACACACAGTTGTTGTTCAGTTGCTAACTTGTGTCCAACTCTGGACGGCCCCATGGCCTGCAGCACACCAGGCTCCTCTGTCCTCTGCTATCTCCCAGAATTTGCTCAAATTCATGTCCACTGAGTCGGTGACACTGTCTAACCATCTAATCCTCTACCGCCCCCTTCCTCTTTTGCCTTCAGTCTTTCCCAGCATCAGGGTCTTTTTCAGTGAGTCTGTTCTTCCCATCAAGTAACCAAAATATTGGAGCTTCAGCATCAGTCCTTCCAGTGGATATTCAGCGTTGATTTCCTTTAAGATTGACTGTTTTGATCTACTTGCCATGCAAGGGACTGTCAACAGTCTTTTTCTGCACCATAATTCGAAAGTATCAATTCTCCAGCACTCAGCCATTATTGTGATCCAACTCTCACATCTGTACGTGACTACTGGAAAAACCATAGCTTTGACTATATGGACCTTTGTTGGCGAAGTGACGTCTCTGCTTTTAATACACTGTCTAAATTTGTCACAGCTTTTCTTTCAAGGAGCAAGTGTCTTTTAATTACATGGCTACAGTCAACATCCTCAGTGATTTTGGAGTCCAAGGAAAGAAAATCTGTCACTGCTACCACTTTTTCCTCTTCTCTTTGCCATAAAGTGATGCGACTGGATGCCATGATCTTAGTTTTTTGAATGTTGAGTTTTAAGCCAGCTTTTTCACTCTCCTCTTTGACTTTCGTCAAGAGGCTCTTTAGTTCCTCTTCACTTTCTGCCATAAGGGTGGTGTCATCTGCATATCTGAGGTTACTGATGTTTCTTCCGGCAATCTTGATTCCAGCTTGAACTTCATTCAGCCCAACATTTTGCATGATGTCCTCTGAATATAAGTTAAATAAGCAGGGTGGCAATATACAGCCTTGACGTACTCCTTTCCTAATTTGGAACCAGTCTGTTGTTTCATGTCTGGTTCTAATTGTTGCTTCTTGACCTGCATGCAGGTTTCTCAGGAGGCAGGTCAGGTGGTCTGGTATTCCCATCTCTTTCAGAATTTTCCACAGTTTGTTGTGATCCACACAGTCAAAGGCTTTAGCGTAGTCAGTGAAGCAGAAGTAGATGTTTTTCTGGAATTCTCTTGCTTTTTCTTCAATCCAGCAGATGTTGGCAATTTGATCTCTGGTTCCTCTGACTTTTCTAAATCCAGCTTATACATCTGGAAGTTCCTGGTTCACATACTGTTGAGGCCTAGCTTGAAGGATTTTGATTATTACCTTGCTAGCAGGTGAAATGAGTGCAGTTGTTCGGTATTTTGAACATTCTTGACAAAGCCCTTCTTTGAGACTGAAATGAAACTGGAATGAAAATTCCAGTTCTGTGGCTACTGCTGAGTTTCCAAATTTGCTGTTGTATTGAGTACAGCAGTTTATCAGCATCATTTTTGGATTTGAAGTAGCTCAGCTGGAATTTCATCTCCTCCATTAACTTTGTAGTAATGCTTCATAAGGCCCCCTTGACTTCACACTCCAGGGTGTCTGGCTCTAGGTGAGTGACTACACCATCATGGTTATCTGGGCCTTCATATATCTTTGAAAAATTTCCTGACAAATAACTCACAAGCATAAACCAGTATATTGTGTGTGTGCTCAGTTGCTCATTTATGTCCAGCTCTGCAACCCCATGGACTGTGAGATTATCCTGGCAAGAACACTGTAGTGGGTTGCCCTTTCCTTCTCCAGAGGATCTTCCCAACCCAGGGATCGAACCCACATCTCTGGTGGCTCCTGCATTGGCAGGCAGATTCTTTACCACCTAGCCACCTGGGAAGCCTGAACCAGTATATTAGTGACTCTCAAATGGATATACAGAAATAAATCCACTCAGAAAACAGATAATTAATGAGGAATTCCTCTGTGCACCATTCAAAAAGGAAGAAAGATTTCCTTCAAAGCTAGTGAGTATTTTATTAGTCTTTGTTTGCTTAAACTGCTGCTTAATCACAGTACCCGCTTTAGATGTCTTAAAGTTTGATGTATATTGAGCAATGTCAGATCATTCAGACATCACTGAGCTCTTCCGTGTTACCTGGGGACTTCACATTATTTTTCAAGCACACAAAAGATCATAAAAAGCAAAAGCAAAAGAAAGCAAGCCCACTAGAACAAATGGAATCTGATTTCTTCTCACTCTTCATGCTCCAGGATGCAAAGTGAATCACCAGATGCTCTCTAAGCGCCCACAGTGTATGAAGCCTCCAATCTGTAATATGAACCATGGTCACCAACAAGGAGGGTGGATCCAGTCTACCACTACAGTGGTTCTCCAGGCCACCTAAGGCCATATTTATGACTTCACAGCTGCCATTTCTACCTTGTTACAGTGAGATGTGCCCATGCTTCCATTGATGAATGAACTTCAAGAAGATATTGTGATTGGCATACATTTGAGAGCAGCCCCAAAGATGCTATTAGTATATTTATTTATCAAAAGGCAAGATCTGATACAGAGCCCTGGTTTGACTTCTCTTGAGTCATACATGAAATTAAAAGACTCTTGGCTCCTGTAAGAAGAGCTGTGACTAACCTAGACAGCACATGAAAAAGCAGAGACATTATTTTGCCAACAAAGGTCCAGCTAGTCAAATCTATGGTTTTTCCAGTGGTCATGTGTGGATGTGAGAGTTGGACTATAAGGAAAGCTTGAGCACTAAAGAACCCTGATGCTAGAAAGATTGAAGGTGGCAGGAGAAATGGACGACAGAGGATCAGATGGTTGGATGGCATTACCTACTCAATGGACATGAGTTTGAGTCAAATCTAGGAGTTGGTGATGGAAGCTTGGAGTTCTGCCGTCTGTGGGGTTGCAGAATAGGACACGACTGAGTGACTGAACTGAACTGAGTTGATTATACAGCAAATTCCCATTGGCTTTCTATTTTACATATGGTAGTGTAAAGGTATCCGTGCTCCCCATTCATCCCACCCTCTCCTTCCTCCCCCGACTCCCGTGTCCATCATTCTGTTCTGTATGTTTGTGACTCTGTTAGAAAGAAAGTAGAGTCGCTCATTTGAGTCCAACTCTTTGCGACCCTATGGACTGTAGCCTACAAAGCTCCTCTCTCCATGGGATTTTCCAGGCAATAGTACTGGATTGGGCTGCCATTTCCTTCTCCACGGGATCTTCCCGACCCAGGGATTGAACCCGGGTCTCCCTCATTGTAGATGGACGCTTTACCATCTGAGCCATGTCTCTGTTGCTGCCCTGCAAATAGATTCATCAGTACCATCTTTGTAGAGGTTCAGGAGGGAGGGGACATATCTTTACTGATGACTGATTCATGGTGAAGTATGGCAAAAATCAACACAATATTGTCAAGGACTTATCCTTCAATTAAAAGTGAATTTATAAAACATTAAGATTTGAGATTGGAATTGTGTGCACACCACAGTTACTGCCTTTGCAGCCATTTTTTCCTTTACTGTAACTTGGTTATGATAATCATTTGAAAAAAGCCACACTTCTTACACTCACAGTAGCATTAGCACATGATGCAGTCAGTTGCTTTGGGTTCCGTCCTGTTCTCTGCCAGGAGCCCCAGTTGTTTCCGGGGAGCTGATGCATAGAGGACATTGTCCTGGGACAGGTCCAGCTCTGTGTGTAGTGAGGAATGTGTAAATGGTGTGTGGATCAATCCCTTAATGAGTTGAGAACTTCCTAGAATATGAGTGTTTATGTCTCTCACTGTTCACTCACTCACATTTACCTGCTGCCCCACCCCACCCACCTGTCCTGTCCCTGCTTCTCTCTCAGTTTACATATCAGTTCTCAAACTCATTTCCTACTGACACCGGGCAGGTAATGAAAATGAACAAGGTGGACTGGGCTTCAGGGCAGGGAGGAGGTGATGGAGTCCAAGAGGAACTTGAGAGCTCAAGAGGCCTTATCTAAGGCAGGCAGCTTCCATTGAGCCCTCATCTTCCAGCGTTTAAAGAGGCGCTAGATTGTTCCCAGAGTAGATCCTAAGAGATCTCATCACAAGGAAAAAACCTTTTCATTGTTTTTTTCTTTTTTTTTTTGGTAGCTATATGAGATGATAGATTATCAATAAACTTACTAAGATAGGCTTCACAGTATATGTAAGTCAAACCACTATGCTGTAATCCTTATACTTAGTGCTGCATATCAATTATAATCTCAGGAAAATGAGAGAAAAGACCTTCATTGTGTAACATTTAAAAATTTTGACACATTGATACGTACTATACATACCAATACAAAAATTTGGCTGCTGGCTTATGCCTTCAGGATAGAAGATTAGGCAAAGTGAACTTCTGCTCCCTTCAGGCATTCCAAATCTATGGCATTTATGTCTACAGGAAATCATAAAGGTTTATGTTTGTCTTGTTTGAATGCAGTCTTTGCTTCCCCCATTCTTAAATATAAGAACAATAATTTTATTTTGTGTAGTGCATCATGACATATAAAGTGCTTTTCATATTTACTGTCTGTTTTAATGTACCATCACCATTTAAGTTCAAGGTTGGGTTATTTTCATATGGTTGTGCCACGCAAAATCTTCAAGCTCTTTTACAAAGGGTCATCTTATTAATATTCTCAAGATCTGTCTTTTCTCTTTGATTCAGTAATTGCCTTTGTTTCGTTGGCATTTCTCTTCCATTCCTTTGTAGTTTTGGAATATCCTCTCATGCTACCTTACACAATAGAATATCACGTTAGCAAATTAATCATTCACTGAACCTATTTTGCTTGCCATTGTTGCTGCGGCTGTTCTTTTCTGTTAATAGAACATCTTGTGTATTTCAGTAGACTCCTTATCTTTTGGGCCAGAAGGGATTGTATGAATGTGTGTGTGTTTCCTTTAGTAGTTATTTTTTTTTTTAAATAGTATACTAAATTACCCTGTGTAGTATACCCTCTCTCCTGTCCCCAAAATCCTCATTATAGGGAAAGAGGTAGAAGCAAATGTCTGTGTATTGCAATGAAACTAGGAGAGATTTTTCTCTGTTATTTATTTTATATCTTCTTAAAATCATTTGTATAACTTTTATAATAAGGTAAAAGTGTTTTGAAATCATGTTCTCTTTTTATTCCTAAGCTCATTAAACCCTCCCCTTGCCTTCATAAACGACTATAAAACTGGAATCATTTTCCTTCCCATTCTGTTTCTTTTTACATTATAAAAGTCATAATTGGTTATTTTCTCCCCACCTGCTTATCTTGAAAAATTTCAAACCCACAGAAAAGTTGCAAAGATTGAAAAATAATGACTGTATTCTCTTCCCCTTGATTCGCCAATTGTTAACATTTTATCACAATTCTTTCATTCTGTTTTTCTCTCTCTGCCTCTGTGTATGTGTGTGTATTTGCACCATTTCAAGGGTGACTACAAATTTTAAAAACTCACATTTTATTTAAAATGTAGACTATTTTGCAGCTAAAATATTTAGGAGATAGAATCTAGTTGCTGTCCTAGACAGCTCTTCTTACGGAGCTGCCCTTTGGTTCTGTGTAGTCTCATTGAGCACAAATATTTACAGTGTATGGACTTCCCAGCTGACACAGTGATAAAGAATCCATCTGCAATGCAGGAGATGCAAGAGACATAGGGGTTCAATCCTTGACTTGAGATGACCCCCTGGAGTAGAAATGGCAACCCACTCCAGTATTCTTGCCTGGAAAATTCCATGGATAGAGGAACCTGGCGGGCTTAAGTCCACAGGGTCACCAAGTTGGACATGACTGAGCTACTGATTGCGTGCACATGTGTGCACACACCCACACACACATATTCACAGTATATAGCCAAGGTCATCTAGAACATGGTACTTCTAGAAGATAATATTTCTGTTTTAGGAATGAGTTCTCATAAATTCATTATATATTTGAACTATCAACCAAAGTTAGAGCAGTTTTCTCCAAAATGTCCAGTGCTATCAACTGAACTTACTGAACAGTAAGTTCTTAGGTAAAAGAAATCTAACTCAATCTAATGACTTGGAAAATGCTATGATAATAATCTCTGTCACTTATTGCCACAGTGTTCTGGAATTTACCTCCATTTGGTTCCATAGTATTGCATAGTCATTGACAGGCAATGATAGTCCAGGTTCAAATACTGACTGTACTACTTCCTAAGTGGGGGCTTCTCTGGCAGCTCAGTGGTAAAAGAATCTGCCTACCAATGCAGGAGCTGCAGGTTCAGTCCTTGGGTCTGGAAGATCCCCTGGAGAAGTATTCTTACCTGGGAAATCCCATGGTCAGAGGAGTGTGACCAGCTGCAGTCCATAGGGTCAAAAAAGATTCGGACACGAATTAACGACTAAAAAACAACTTACTATGTGACCATGAACAAGTTATGAAACCTCTCTGTGGTTGTTCCTTCATCTGCAAGCTGGAGATGATAACAGAATACATGAAAAAAAAAAATAGTGACGGTGAAGTGATGTAACTCATGGCTCACAATAAGCTTTCATATTATCATTAACAGTTTTCATTCCTGTTCACCACATGCAGATCTTGTGTGATTTTTGTAACTTCCGTCTGGTCTTCATGACTCCAGCTTCTTCCCATTCTAGCCCATCCTACCTGCTCCTCCACTTGGCCCTTGGGTGACAGGGTCAAAATACCAGCTTCTTATCATGTGAAATTGGCTTGAACTCAAGGCCCAAAATGTGTTTTAGTCTTTTCTCCCAAGTTAAACTTAATTTGACCCCTGCAGGCTTCACCAAAAGGGCCTGAGCATGCCCCCAGTCTGCACACCTCTGTAAGCACTAACGTGATCACAGTACTTTACTGCTCAGAGACCCTCTGTCTTCCCATTCCACACCAAGTAAGACCAGAGTCCTCCGCAATCATCGCTGCCACTAACTGAACTTCTTAGTTATGTGCCAGATAATATATCTTCTGCTTTATTATTTCATTTTGTGTATTTAATTCTCAAACCACTCTGCTGAGTAAAGGGTTATTATCCATCTGCAATTTACAAATAAGAAACTAAGGCTCAGCAACATGAAGCAATTTCTTGGTCAGCATAGCACTGTTGGGAAGCAGTCAATTGGGCACTGAGTCTGGGCTGACGCCTGCAAAGCCTGTCCTTTCAAAGTACGAAGCTGCACCTCCTTTTCAGCCTGTGTGTGAGCTCTGGTTATCCAGGTCAGGAGACCTGTCTTCCTTCTGCGCTCTCCTCTGATTTACCCCCAGACATCTGTGCTTTTATCGCTCCCTGAACATGATATGTCCTTTTAAATTTTTGTCTGTTTTTTTTCCTTGCTGTTCTCTTTACCTGGATTATGTTTCCCCCCTTTTCCATTCATGTATCCTTCCATTTGTCCTTTATGATCCTATTCAGGGGCCACGTCCTCTGGGAAGCCTTCCCTGATTCTATCCACTTTTCTTCCCAAAAAGTTGTTCCGATTTATATTATATTAGTAATTTGTAGAATAGTCATTTGTGACGTCTTTCTATTTGCTTGTATTATTAGTTCTTTTAAGGACCAGATCATAGTTTTTCATCTCTGAACATCAGGTACTTTGATGATGCTGATAATAAAATGATGATTATTTGGACAATGGTTATTGTTCATTAAATCCCTCCTTGTGTCACGTACAGTGCTGGGTGCTTCATATGCATTGTCTTGGTTTAACAGACTCCAAGAGACACACTTTCAGGATCTTTGTCTACTTAACTATAAAGTGGGAATGAGGACATTCATAATTTTTTATTGAGAGTTATTGGGAAAGAATGGAGCCAGGATTCACAGGTCTGTCAAATTCCAAAATGATACTCTTTTCCACCACACAGTGCTGTCTGCTTTGCACATAGTAGATAGACAGGAAATACTGGTGGCATTCTTTTGCACCCCCAGCTTTGCCATTTCTGGTACGTGTTAAGAAGGACAAAACTAACAAATATCTTTGCACATGTAGGAAATGCTTAAGCCAGTTTGTCCATGGCATTTTGTAACATATTTTAGTTCAATATACAAATAACCAACTTTATTTTTTAGCTTAAATTGCCATAAAATTGTATTGGCAAGTATATTATAGAATGCACACTGAGAGAAATATTCAGTGGTATTATAGAATTTTATTCTTCTCAGAAGTTTTAAAAAATTTTCCTGTGGTCTTGTTAGTTCATGGAATTTGGAGCTTGGTGTAGATGATTTATTGCTGGAAGCCTCATAAGGATTTGGTTATATAAAATCTATATAATTCAGTGCTTTTCCATGGATCTCTAGGGCCTTGTGGGAGTGAGGCTTCTTTGTGAGCAAACTCTCAAGAGTCATTGATAGTAATTCATCGACATCATCATCAAATAAGTTGTTTTCCTGAGATGGTCCATTTGGGGATTATAAGCAAAGAGCTTCTAGTACTGGATAGAAAGTTGTTCGCATGTTCCCACCTTCTCTGAATCCTTTTAAACTTACTAGTTTTTTAATAACCATACATTTATATTTTATCTTTAGGGTAGAATAAAATTTGATGCTCTAACCCCTTATTGGGGCTTCTCTCATAGCTCAGTCGGTCAAGAATCTGCCTGCAATATAGGAGACCTGGGTTTTATTCCTGGGTCAGGAAGATCTCCTGGAGAAGGAAATGGCAACCCACTCCAGTATTCTTGCCTAGAGAATCCTATAGACAGAGGAACCTAGCAGACTACAGCGCATGGGGTCGCAGAGTTGGATATGACTCAGTGACTAAACCACCACTAACCCCTTATTGAAACACAGAAAAATAGTAGAAAAGAACATAGACTTTGGATAGATGTACCAGTATAGATGTTAGTGGGCATATGCTGTCACTTCCATGAAGCCTACTTCCTTATCTATAAAAATGGAATTTACATGTATAACATGAGGGCTATAGTTAACAATAGAATGTATATTTGAAAGTTACTAAGAGAGTCGATCTTAAAAGTTACTGTCTTAAGAAAAAAAATTATATCTATATCAAGTTATGGATGTTAACTGAGCTTATTGTAATTATTTTGCAGTATATATACATATGAAATCATTCTGTACTACACCTTAAACTAATACAATGTTATACACACACACACACACACACGTCACTTATATCAATAAAACTGGAAAATTTTTTAATAAAATAGTATTTATAATATTTACTTTGCATAGTTACTGTCAACTAGTAATATTTAATATAAAATTACTGAATGATACCCAGCACTATCAGTATCATTAGTAGAAATAGGTCATACTTCTTTTTTTTCCTTTGAATTCAAGTTTTTAACTAGTTGGTGGGATAAGCCATCCATGAAAATTGCATTATAAGAGTTATTTAGTTTGCCAAGACTAAAATAATGATATTTCAATCAAAAAAATTTTTTTTCCAAATGCTTCAAGTGGTTATCAACTTAAAGCTAACACCCTTCCATGTGAACTATTATCAATTGAGACAGTTATCACTCTAAAGCATTGCTCTAATGAAAACTCTTTCAGTTCAGTTCAGTTCAGTCACTCAGTCGTGTCCGACTCTTTGCGACCCCATGAATCGCAGCACCCCAGGCCTCCCTGTCTATCACCATCTCCTGGAGTTCACTCAGACTCACGTCCATCGAGTCCGTGATGCCACCCAGCCATCTCATCCTCTGTCGTCCCCTTCTTCTCCTGCCCTCAATCCCTNTAACACCCTTCCATGTGAACTATTATCAGTTGAGACAGTTATCACTCTAAAGCATTGCTCTAATGAAAACTCAGTTCAGTTCAGTTCAGTCACTCAGTCGTGTCCGACTCTTTGCGACCCCATGAATCGCAGCACCCCAGGCCTCCCTGTCTATCATCTCCCGGAGTTCACTCAGACTCACGTCCATCGAGTCCGTGATGCCACCCAGCCATCTCATCCTCGGTCGTCCCCTTCTTCTCCTGCCCTCAATCCCTCCCAGCATCAGAGTCTTTTCCAATGAGTCAACTCTTCCCATAAGGTGGCCAAAGTACTGGAGTTTCAGCTTTAGCATCATTCCCTCCAAAGAAATCCCAGGGCTCATCTCCTTCAGAATGGACTGGTTGGACCTCCTTGCAGTCCAAGGGAGTCTCAAGAGTCTTCTCCAACACCACAGTTCAAAAGCCTCAATTCTTCGGTGCTCAGCTTTCTTGAGAGTCCAACTCTCACATTCATACATGACCACAGGAAAAACCATAGCCTTGACTAGACGGACCTTAGTTGGCAAAGTAGTCTCTACTTTTGAATATACTATCTAGGTTGGTCATAACTTTTCTTCCAAGAAGTAAGCGTCTTTTAATTTCATGGCTGCAGTCACCATCTGCAGTGATTTTGGAGCCCCCAAAAATAAAGTCTGACACTGTTTCCCCATCTATTTCCCGTGAAGTGATGGGACTGGATGCCATGATCTTCATTTTCTGAATGTTTAGCTTTAGGCCAACTTTTTTGCTCTCCTCTTTCACTTTCATCAAGAGGCTTTTTAGTTCCTCTTCACTTTCTGCCATAAGGGTGGTGTCATCTGCATATCTGAGGTTATTGATGTTTCTTCTAGCAATCTTGATTCCAGCTTGTGTTTCTAAAACTCTTTGGGGAATCCTTAATTTCCCCCATTGAAATAGTTGTCAGTTCACTTCAGTAAAAAGAAAGTCTTTTAAGCCTTGGGTACTGGATGGGCACTGGGCATACTTCTACACAAAATTTTACAATAAGCTGTACTTCTTAATGGCTTCCCTGATAACTCAGTTGGCAAAGAATCTCCTGCAATGCAGGAGACCCTGGTTTGATTCCTGGGTTGGGAAGATCCGCTGGAGAAGGGATAGGCTACCTACTCCAGCGTTCTTGGGCTTCCCTTGTGGCTCAGCTGGTAAAGAATCCCCCTGCGATGTGGGAGACCTGGGCTTGATCCCTGGGTTGGGAAGAAGGGAAAGGCTACCCACTCCAGTATTCTGACCTGGAGAATTCCATGGACTGTACAGGCCATGAGGTCCGAAAGAGTCCGACACAGTTGAGCTTTGCTTAAGAAATGAAGTGTCTAAGAACATATTATTTTTTCTCTGCTCTTTGTAACTCATTTTAATATGATACTGTTTAAAAATCGCATGCATTTTACATTGTTTTTAAATACCTAATATGGTTTGGTTTAAGCCATTTCAAACCTACATTTTTCCTCTCAGCAGGAAAAAAAATAAACCCAGCAAAGTGTCTAGCTCCGTCACCGTGTTTGATTACTGGAATTAGAAACCACCGAGTCTTTTTCAATGTAACCCTTGTTTTGCAGAGAAGAGCTGGTGTCCTCTGAGGACCTGCTGGAGTGGCTGCGGCCTTTCTGTGCCAACGACACCTGGCCCGTGCGGCCCCGCATTCACGTGCTGCAGATTCTGGGACAGTCGTTTCACCTGACTGAGGAGGATGGCAAGCTCCTCGTGTTCTTTAGAACAGAGGCCATCCTCAAAGCCACCTGGCCCCAGAGACAGGTGAGGGTGCATCTGATGGTCATGTCCTGATTCCTTTAAACCCCCTTCAAGTGAATAATCAGCTTGTTAATGCAGTCTTCCCATTGTGTTCATCAGTACAGCTATGTAGCGGTTAAATATGTGCAACACAGTTTGTTTTTACCTTTCCATATGTTTGAATATACAGAGTAGATGATGCCTCAGTCACCTGACATGTATATATAATTCTTCTCTTCATAGGATACAGTCAGGGTTTTTCACAGTATCGATTAATTAGGGCAGCTCGCCCTTTCCCTGGAGAGATACAGATCTAAGTGGTGATGCAGTGTGCAGTTTAGCTCATTCATTTGGTCATGCCCTGCCCAGGCACGCAAATGCCCTCTCTCCTATATGTAGACAGACACAATGTAGCAGAGACATAAGATCTTGGTTTCTTCATTTCATCCTGCAAGGCTCACTCAGTCCATCACCTCTCTGGATCCTTCCCTGACCGATTCAAACTTAACTGAACTTTGAACTCCACACATTTGATCTATTTTTATTTTTATTATTATTATTACTTCTGCTACTTAAAGTTTTATCTTTCCACTACCTGAAAACTCAGAAACCCTGGAGGATATACTTACCATTTTTCAAAGCCCTCTAAGAATGCTGTGCACACATTCAGAGCTTAAATGCTTGTTGACTAAGTGAAAATGCTAATTCCTAAATCAAAGAAATATGGTGGCTGTTGAATTTTGGCTCAGATTCTAAACTGATGCATCCTGAAGACGTTGTATCTAAGAGTCAGCACTTAATCAAGTGTTTGAGCTTGCAGACTATAGGCTAATAAAAGTTAGAAAGTAAGACTTGCTTTCTAATCTGCAAAAGAGCTTCCTGGAAGTCTGACTCCAACACAGTTTACCTTCTCATTTTAAAACTTTGCCTTATAATTTCTGTTAGTATCCTTATTACTTCATTTAAAGAGCAATTAACCTCCTTTTTTTTAAAAAAAAAAATATTAAAAATAGCTCAAGACTCATCTCAGGACATCTCCTGAATTACCTTCTACATTCTTATTTCCTTCTGTGAGAGAAATAGGTAAATACTATCTATTCTTCAGAGTTAGAGAATTTGAGATTCAAAAAAGATGGATTTATCGAATATTCTCTAATCCTGCCACATTGCTGAAACAGTATATTAAAGCCACTAATATCTGAATGATACTCTGAAGCATCATGACCGTATCAAATTATTTAGTCTTAACATTTTGCTTTGAATTGCATTAAGAGACCACTAACAGGCTTTCTCAGGAGCAGTCTGTGAACAGAAGTGCACTGCGCCGTGACAGATACTCCAGGCCCGTGGCGCAGTGGATATTAGAAGTGTGTGTGTTTTCAGCAGACCCAAAGGTGCTCGTAGCATTCCTGAGGTTAAGCAACAAACTAGGTCATGTTATTTTCGCCAGGTGGAACCTTAGGTTCCGTCTCATCCTGAAACAAATGAACACTCTTAATTTTAGGCATTTTTCTGACAGACCCTCCATTTTTCAAGTTCTTACCCTTTTTTCAATTTTCTCTTCCTTGATGGCTGGAGCCTGGCAGGACAATGCAACCTGTTTCTCTCGAGCCTCACTTCATGTCACATCAGATCCATGCACCAGAAATATTATGAAACAGCATGGAAACCAGGAAAGGGGGAAAATACCCATTTCATCTATCATGTTGAAACATTGGAACATGCACTCTAATTTGGCTCTAAACACTTCAGAAGTCATATAAGTATACCCACTGCTTTTATGCTTTCCTCAACATTCCAGTTATATTCATAGAACAAGTGGCAGCTTTTATATGACTTGTGTCTCCACCCTCCCTCTACCATTGTTTACAGTCTCAGAGAAGATTCTTACACTATGAGCCATGGCTGCTTGGTATGTGGAATGGAGCCTTGAACCAGAGGAGACAGAGGATACCTTGCTCTCCTCTGTCATTTCTTTGACATGTGTTAAACTCTTGTTTTCATCCCCATTTCCCAAACACCTAGAAGACCCCAAACTGTTGTTTGCACGGGCTCTCGTTTTCTTAATTTCTCCCTATCTCTGTCTCCATTCTCCAAGGCAATATTAAGGAGAGAGATGGATTCTTACAGAGCAAAGATAAGAGCAGATAATGACACTGCAATGTTCAATTACCAGAAAATGTGGGACTGCTACCTTCACCGTGGCTGGTAATCCTCTTAGGCAGACTTTGCATACATCAAAGAGGGGCTTAATATTTAATTATCCTCGAGGTACCCAAAGTAGTGGCCCCACAAATCAACGTGTTGCCAGGAAACCAGCCAGCTCCTGCAAAATTCAATACACAGTCTGTGTAGCCTGCTACCTCACTGGTTCTCAGAGAGACAGCGATTTCTACTTTTCTAATGATTAGTTAACAGAATTAAAAATTCAGAGGCCCTCAATTTTCAACAGCATGAGAGGCCTTCCTTTTTACCCCAGAAATGTGCCCCAGCGTGGAGGGCAACAGGGAGGCAGAGGAGGGGAGGGAGAAGCTTACCAGGGGGAGGGGGAGAATGGACTGTGTTAATTCTCTTGGTACAAATTGTCTTGAGTTTTTCAGGTTTTGTAATTTTCTAGTTAACTGGTGCATGAAAAATATGGGTCAAAATACTGATGTTTCCTTAAAAAATTCCATATCCCATCACCTCAATTTTTTTTTTCTGGTTTTATGTAAAAAAAAATTCACCTAAACAAAGAACATTGTAAAATTTCAGTCTGAATTTGTGGTTATAAGTGATCAACAGAAAAATGAGTTTAAGACAATTTTCAATCTCATTACAAATTCATGTATACATGGAAGGACATATTAGTCCTTCTGGTCAGAGGCCAACTTGGTGACATTTGCCGAAACGTAAACAAAATACTTATTTTTTTGTCGGAGCTCAGACAAAGATCAATAGGAAGAATTATGTGTGCAAAGGTTTATGTAGTTCCATACAAAAGATTTACTGTAACCTTAAGTGTGTTCAAAGCTAGGACTCATTGTCATAAATAATTCTCTTAATCAAACATAGGATATTATTTGATGTGAAAAATATGTATTCACATAAGTGTATCTCTAAGAGGCATGAAATCACAATCCTAGAACTAGAAGACATGTTTGAAAGCACCCTTGTTCAAGAGTCATATTTTATAGAGAAGGTTGTGCAGAAATGAAGAAGTCATGTCCTCAGATTTTAGCATAAATATCATCATTTCCAAAATGACTACATCGGGTCACAACCTATTTTGTGAGATTTTTTTTTTTCTCTTCTAATCACTTACCATTATCTGCTAACTTCCTCCTGCTTATCTGTCTATTATGTGATGTATTTTTTCTTCCATTAGAATACAAATTCTGTGAGAACAGGGAACCTACAGACAGCAAATATTTGTTGAATTAATGAATATTAAATCTTAAAAGCCCTGTCCGAGGTCACCTTTAAAGTGGCAAGGCTGGGAATCCTGACATTCAGTCCAATGTTCTTGCTATGAATGATAATTAGACCACGCTGCTGCACCCTTATATGCAAATAAAATGATCTGCTTGGAATAATGGAAGTGTTTCCTTGCAGAGTGGCCTGGTGCTTTTAGATTGAAACTGTTTTGTATTAATTTGCCATATTTTGCTGACAGTGATTTCTGATCATCCAGTTGCTTCTCATGTGGAAGCAAACAAATCCTAAGCATGTTTGTCCAGACAGGAGTGAGAGATCGATGTGCCCTTTTCCCTAAAATGACTAAAGTTGAGCAAGCATCCTTATTACTGGGTTCTGCAGATGTTTGGAGACCTTAAGAAGGTCCCTCTTTACGAATAATGGGTTCTTCCTCTTAATTTCACCCTCTGGTCACTGGCATCCTTGGGGAAGAAGAAGGGACTGTGGAATGTCTCCTAAAGTGCACGTCACTGCATCTCAGGTTTAAAACGACCTTGCAAAGTAGTTACCATTTGCTCCGGTTTAGATGAAATCACGTGACTTAGAAGAGGAGGTCACATGACCTACCCAGCTTGTGAGCAATAGATTCTTGTGATCCAGAAGCCTGTGTACTACTCTTCTTCCTATTTGCCAGGGGGATACATTGAGCAAGGGGGATAACATTTGTGTTGTGTTTTGTTGTTACTGTGTTGTCCCTTTCTCTTCCCACAGTCACTCTGTGTGGATAGAATGTGATTAAGTGTGAAGAATCAGGAGTTTGATTCAGAGCACAGAAAGCATTGCTTCATCTTTTTAGCGTTTTTCACTCTCTCAGTACACTGCATTGTGTATGTTAACTGCTGCTAGCTAAAATTCTGAAAAATGCCATGACTACTAACTGTTGTTTGAACCGAACATCATGTGAAATATTCATCGGAGAGTCTCCAGACATAGATTGTGCACCATTCACTGTGCTATGCTCTGGAGATAGAGAGACAAAGGAAGTAGTATGAAAAACATTTAGGCTTTTCACCGTGTAGACCTGCTTTCCAGTCTCAGCTTCATCACTTAGTAGCTCTGTGGCCTTGGAACAGTTACTGACCCTCTTACAACCTCAGTTTTCTCGTGTGTAAAATAGGAATAATAGATAAATGCTGTGAGAGTTAAATGAATCATTCATGCAAAGCTCCTACTCCAGTCCACGTAGATAGATCCTGTTGGTGTGAAGGCTCCAATCCGGTGGAGAACGTAGATTTGTAAACAGAGCTGATACCCTAAGTGCATGGGTGCTGTGATAGAAGTCTGCACAGTGTGTGGGGCTCAGGAGGGCAGGTCGCTATCCTGTCTGGGGGCAGGAAGACTGCTCTAAGGAGAGGATTCTTGACCTGAACTCAGCACAGCTGTGTGTATGGTCTGGAGGCAAGAGGTATGTACTCAGTGACTGCTTGGGTACAGAAGTGAGACACGAGCCCAGTGCCCCTCCAGTTTCTGCTGAAGTTACCGGGGAGGAAATGATGCTCTGTAGTTAGCTGGGAAACACAGGAGAAATCCTGTGGATTATGGAGAAAGAAAATTATGGAGAACTTATGGAGAAAGATCCCAAGTTCAGGGCTATGTCAGTATATGTTTTAATTCTCAACAGCACTTTCTTTTCTGGGATGGGGGTGAGATAGGGCATCCTGTTTATCCTGTCACACAGGCAGACTGTCCTCATAGCCTCATGTGGGTCTGAGTTCACCAGCAACCACCTCCTGGGAAGTAGACTTGAGTTTAGTAATCGTGACTGGATGGGATGGCTTTGATTCCGTCTCAGGGCAGCCTTCTCCTGGGGTCAACTCAGGTCCCAGTTGGCGTAATATGTAGTGGGACAGTTTACAGCCAAGTGTCCTTTGCTTAGACATGTGATGGCCTGAGTGGTTGTGCTCCTAATGGGTTTCACCACTGTTGTCCCTTCATCCTTCCAGTGGGTTAGAAGGAAAAGTGGAGGGAAAAGGCAGGAAAATACAAGTGTTTGAATATTGGAGGGTGGTAGGGATATGAGGTCACTGGACATAACTTCTGTTATTTTTTTGACTTTTCATTGACTTACTGAAAAAATTATGTAAATTTTACAAAAAATTTTACATACTTTTCATGCAGCTTCACCAAATATTACCATCTCAGATGACCACAGCTAACACTGATGCAATGCCTTGTCTAATTTACACGCCATTCAGATTTTGTCGGCCGTCCCACTTGGTCCACATCCCGTGCAGGTCACACACTGCACTTAATGCCATGTCTCCTTAGTGTCCTGTAATCAAAAACAGTTTCTCATTCTTTCTTTCCCCCTTTTATGACATTGACATTTTTAAAAACACTGGACAATTATTTTGTGAAAGGTCACTAAATTTGACTTTGTCTGATTTTTGTTCATGTATGCACGTTGTGCATTTTTGGTGAGAATACCGCAGAAGTGATGTTGGATCCTTCCCAGTATATTATCTTAGGAGATACACGGTACTTATGTGTTCTTTACCGGTAGTGTTCATTTGCATCACTTGATTGAGGTGGTGTCAGCCACGTTTCTTCTCTGTGAAATTATCTTTTTCCCTTTGAGATTAATGTGTCTTGTGGTGAGGTACTTTGAGATTGTGTAAACACTTTCTCATCACATTTTCACCAATTAATTTTAGTACACATTGATGATCATTGCCTGAGTTAATGATCACTGTGGTATTCCCCAAATGGTGTTTTTTTTTTATCATTTGTTCTCTCCTTATATTACTTATTCATTTATTTATTTATATCACTACAAGCTCAAGGATTCTTATTTTGTTCTATGGTTGTAATCTATTACTATCACTGTTTTTATTTTTTGCTCCAGTTATCTCAGATTTAGCCACTGGGAACCTTTCAAGTTTTCTCCTGGATCATTTTAACTTGTGCCCATTCCATCACTTTTTGAACACGCGTGTTTGAAACCCTCTTACACTTTGCCTACTCACATCCAGATTCAATCACTGACTTTTTTTTTTTAATAAATAATGGTATTTAGAAGCCAAGACTGGAGTACTAGGTATAGTCATTGATTTGGTGGTATTATAGCTTTTAGATGCTCTAAGGGGACAGAGCACATGTAAGTCTATGTCTATTTTTATATCTATTTGTACTCACTTTTAAGACCATGAATTTGTGTTGATACTTCCAGTGCCAATCCAGTTTATTCTAGTCTTCTCTCTTTCCTTATTTATAAGCTCTTTTCTCTGTCAGTGAGAAGCTTGACTCTTCTTATCCATGGTGCATTTATTTGTTTAATCCCAGGAATAGATAAAGTAGTGATGGAAATTCCAACCAACTTACTAGATAGAATATTTGTGTAGAGCTCTTTTTGTCTTTAGCCTTAGAGTTAAAAGTACTTAAGAATCTTTTTTGTCTCTTTTTCTCTCTTTCTCTTTTTCACACATGCACACACACCACCTCCAGTGTGATTAGCTTATTCACTTATAGTACTGATAGATTAATTTTATTTTTGTTTGTATGGTTTTCCCCATTGTTATTTATTTCAAATATGGATATACTTTTTGAATATGTAAAACATTTACATGGAATGTGAGAGGTCATTCTTTGGAGTTTGGTGGTTTTTTTTTCTTTTGCACTTATGATATTTTGAAGTTTAGACATTCCTGACCTGTAACTATACTGAATATACCAGTTTTATGTAGTTTTATTCTTATTCTTTCTGTTTTGGAGGATATATGGGCATTCTACATACAGAATATCTAGGAGCCCACATAACTCGGTGGCCACCACTTTCTTATTCTGTGCATGACTCTCTGGATAGTTTCTAGCTATAATAAAAAACAGAGTCAAAATAAAAGCTCTGAATGTTCTAGCAGGAATCTCTTTTTACGTACGTTGAGAAGATGCTTATGTACTGTCAGTTTTCATGTTTTATAGGGATGTCTGTGAATTGNGCATGACTCTCTGGATAGTTTCTAGCTATAATAAAAAACAGAGTCAAAATAAAAGCTGTGAATGTTCTAGCAGGAATCTCTTTTTACGTACGTTGAGAAGATGCTTATGTACTGTCAGTTTTCATGTTTTATAGGGATGTCTGTGAATTGACCATTAGGCTTTGTATGTGTATTTTATCACTGAAACCTCATAATAACCCTTTCATGGAGGTTTTATTATAATTCCATTCAATGCAGGAGCAAATAAGCACAGAGTAGTTAAGGAGTCTTTACAGTATCTTTGCTAAAACATAGCAGAATGATGCATTATTATTCATTATTATGTATTAGGTATTCATTATTATAAACTACCAATACTGTTGCCACCATAATAACTCTGTGTTAACTCACTGTTAGGTACCTATTCAGGTGTGTGTGTCTCTATATATATTGTCCTGCATTATGTTATATATTATGTTATTCTCAACATACCCTGATAGGTTAAGTACTATTACCTTATTTTTACAAATGAAAACACCAAGGCTTGGTGGGATATTTTCACCTGATCACAGAGCTATTAAGTGACAGGGCCAGTATTCCATCTGAGTCTAAGTGATATACTACAGCGAAAGCATATCTGGCTCCATGAACTACTCTATCACTACTTTATCAACTTTAACTAAAAAACCAAGTCTGGCCTTAAAATTTTCGCTTGTATAGCAGTTCTTTAAGCGTGTACTTCTAGAGGCTCATATTGGAGTGATTGATCATTTGTCCTAGAGAAAAAGTTTATAAGGCAAAATCTTTCTTGTTATTTTAAAACAAAGTATTTCCCCTCTCATATGTCTCATTTGAAAGATTCTGTCATTAAATATTATATTGCCACCTGAAAATGTGTATTATATATTGAAGTTACAGCAGCACTCACTTATGGAGAGGGATCATGGAATGCTTTATTGTGTCATTTCCAGTTTTAGAGATACAGTAAAATAAGTAGGCTGGAGAACATGGCTCATAAGTGCAGTTGTCAGCTTCTTGTGTATATTTCTGTGTTTGTGTGCCCCACATACAACTCCAAGCGTCTGGAAAACCCTTGGGAACTTAATTCTGTCATTGGGCCCTCTCCCCATCCCAAGGATGTGTTTGCCACACACTAGGAGGGACTTTTTAATGGCGACTGAGGACCCTTTATTCTTGAGCAGTTCACAAAAAGACACTCATTTCCCTAATACAGCTTCGGAGAGAAGCAGAGCCTAAATGTGTGTGCCCATCAGCAGAGGCAAAGGTAGGAAGGAAATCAGTGTCTCACTTGTTCATTGCTGATCAGGACACCCTTCCTGTGGTAGACACTCTTCCCTCCATGTGGGTTCGGGAACGTTGTTTAAATCCTCAGGCTATCTCAGTAACACATTTTGCCTTTATTACAAACAGTGCAAGATAGAGTAGTTATGAAATTCTCTCTATAGCTGCATCTATTCTATAGTTCTCTGCCATAGAAATGAGAAGATTGACTAGAAGATAGCTATCCTACTCTCAGTGTTTCAACTTTAGTCTTATTTCTACAATTTTATATTTTCTATTAATAAAACATAAATACTCAGAAATAGGCATAATCATGATTATGTGGTTTATATTCTTTTATCTAATAATAATTATCAATTACAGTAGTNCTACAATTTTATATTTTCTATTAATAAAACATAAATACTCAGAAATAGGCATAATCATGATTATGTGGTTTATATTCTTTTATCTAATAATAATTATCAATTACAGTAGTTAATCGGCTTCCCTAGTGGCTCAGATGGTAAAGAATCTGCCCATAGTGCAGGAGACCTGGGTTGGATCCCTAGGTCGGGAAGAACCCCTGGTAAAGGGAACAGCTACCCACTGCAGTATTTTTGCCTGAAGAATTCCATGGACAGAGGAGCCTGGCAGGCTACAGTCCATGAGGTCACATAGACTTGGACATGACTGAGCGACTATCACTTTCACTTTCACGGTAATTAATGGTAATGATACTGTTTATCGAGTACTTGGACTTCCCTGGTGGCTCATACGGTAAAGCCTCTGCCTATAAGGCAGGAGACCTGGGTCCAATCCATGGGTCAGGAAGATCTCCTGGAGAAGGAAATGGCAACCCACTTCAGTATTCTTGCCTGGAAAATCCCATGAATGGAGGAGCCTGGTAGGCTGCAATCCATGGGGTCGCAAAGAGTCGGACACGACTGAGCAACTTCACTTTCTTTCTTCACTGAGTACTTACTGTGTACCAGACACTGGTCTAAGTACTGCTTAGATTAGTGGGGAGTAGTCTGACAGTTTATGAGTAAATTCAACAGCTTGTTCAACAGCCTGTGACCTTTTGGTCTTCTGAATATTTGACTTCCCTTCCACAGAGATGCACATTTGGTCCAATGGACACAACAGGTAGTGTTGGCCACCTGGAATCTTACAAAAGGAGCAGTTGTTAATCCCAAGCTCCTAATTTGGGATTAACATATAGACACTACTGTATATAAAGTAGGTAACCAACAAGGACCTGTTGTATAGCACAGGGAACTCTGCTCAGTATTCTGTAATAACCTATGTGGGAAAAGAATCTGAAGAAGAATAGATACATGTACATGTATAACTTATTCACTTTGCTGTACACTTGAAACTAACATAGCATTGTAAGTCAACTATACTTCAATATTGATGGAAAACAATGGAATAAACTTTAAAAAAAGTAGTAGGTGTAACAGACCGGAATCTAGTCTTCTAGAAGTCATTTCTTTTACCTTTTCATATTTCTACATATCTGTTGAAGTAGGGATTTTTTTTGTTTGTTTATTTGTTTTGTGTTTTGAAGCCCTGTGTGTACACACCCGGTTCGGTCGGACTTTACTGTGTTCCCGAGAGGACTTTCACAGAGCCTTGGATGTCATCATATGAGCCTTTTAGAACCGGTCTAGTAGCTCAAAAACTCACACGGAAGATAGTATACAGTGATGAATAAGCCTACTATCAATAATAATCCTCACTGCTGATTTTTTCTGTTCATAAAGTACTTTCATAAGCATTAATACCTATTTCGTATTCACAAATATCTGAAGATTAAGCTGCTACAGTTGCCTACAGGTGGTGCAGATTTCAGGAGAGGTGTCTCAGTTTAAGACAGTCATGTTCATCTTTAAGCAGCCACAGAGAAATTTAAAGTTAAAGCTGTTCTCACCTGAGAATTAGTGGCTCAGTCCACTTTTTCAAGGACAGTGCTCCATGTCTGATAAGGAAGCTGCAGCTACTTGACAAATGACTTACCGCAAGGGCTCAGGTCACCCAATTCAATGAAGAGAAAAACATCACTTTCAGAGACAATAAGGAAAGAGGTATTCTTATGTTTGAGTCACACTTGAATTTTACCCTTTAAAATCCTGTGATGTTTGGTTAGTGGTGTCAGTATGGAGTTGTCACCAACTCTACAATGCCAGTAAAATTGTGGACATTTTCACCCCCTGCCCATAGGGGAAGGGACAGAAGTGTTAAAAGAAATATATGTCTTTCATTTTCACTGGAGAAAAAAGGACAGAATGAAACTAAGTGTAGGGAAAAAAATAGCAGTTCTCTCAATTTTATTTTTACTGTTCTATGCAAAGCATGCTAGAGTCATTCCAAATACATTAACTACTGCACAAATAAGCAAAATTTTAAAAAGAGATAAAAGTTAACCCAAGATTCCATTATCCTAAAGTAGCTTTATTTCTTCATGTACTTTTTCTGTCCCGCCTAACCTGTAGGCGTAATTCTTGTTAGAAGAAATCATAGCACACATTTCTGCCTTTTTATATACAGCATATTATGGAGGTGATAATATGAATAATGCCTGCCATCTATTGTGTGCCTACCATGTGCCAGCCTCTTGCTGGCTATCTTATCCATATCCTTTTATTTAATATTCACAACCATCATAGACATACATATCTCCGTTTTATGGAAGAGGACATTAAGCCTCAGAAAGGTCCAGGAATGCCTCCAAAATAAATACTTTTCTGTGTTACTTTGATTTTTCCAGCACTATTTTTAAAAGCTGGGTCATTTAGCTGAATTTCCCTTTATTATTTGTTTTAGAGTCTCCTTATATAGTATGTTATGAAGTCTGTTACGAAGTTCTTATGGAGCATTTGATAGCCACCTACAGTTTTTCCTCGCTATTAACATAGGTTCTATAGTCATATCATATTGCAATTATTTGGTCACTGAAGTCAGTTCTCTGTACTTAGACTTTTATGAAATATATTTAGATACTAGGAATATATATTTCAATACGGACTGCAGTACTTCCCATAAAAGAGGAAATGTGATTATATCATAGGTCCACATTCATACTCAGCCAGGGGCCTTGTTTTTAGGGAGTTTTAATCCCCATGATACTGATATAAATTATGTGCTCTCATAACCACTACAAGCCTCTGAGATGTGTTTGCTTTAACTTTTGTTGTCTTGGAGCAATACTTCCCCTCCTGATTTTTACATATTTCTTAAAATCCTCTTTCAGCTCTACTTTATCCCTTTCTTCTGGAATTCTGATGAGAAATAACCTTCCCTGGGATGTCTTCCACTTCTAGGTCAGGACTCAGGAAACACTGGGTCTGAGTGGCTTGCTTCTGTTGTGTCATTCCTCCAGTCCTGGGGTTCCAAACTAGTTTGCTTTCTTTTTATCATCTTTATGAGTTCTCTTTTGGTGTCTCTTTAAGTATTTTCATGGTTATTAGTTGTGCTTAGCAGAGAGGATTAGGGAAAAATGGGTCAAAGCCATTTTGTCTGGGCTAGAAATTTCTTTCACATTTCTCTTATATTTCTTTGTACAAAAATTTATTTTGCATTTTAGTTATCCGAATTTATTTTTAAAGTCTTATTAGGGCATTATGAACAAGATAAACATATTATTTTGGTAAGTTTTGATAAATTTAGGTAGTTTAATATATGGACACAAATCCTAGATTAATATATATATCAAAGTATGCTGGGCTGGTTGAATCACAAGCTGGAATAAAGATTGCTGGAAGAAATATCAACAACCTCAGACATGCAGATGATAGATACCACTCTAATGGCCAAAAGTGAAGAGGAACTAAAGACCCTTCTGATGAGGGTGAAAAAGAGTGAAAAAGCTGGCATAAACTCAATTCAAAAAATGAAGATCATGGGCATCCGGTCACTTCAGTTCAGTCACTGAGTTGTGTCTGACTCTTTGCGACCCCATGGACTGCAGCATGTCAGGCTTCCCTGTCCCATCACCAGCTCCCAGAGCTTACTCAAACTCATGTCCATTGAGTCGGTGATGCCATCCAACCATCTCATCCTCTGTCGACCCCTTCTCCTGCTTTCAATCATTCACAGCATCACGGTCTTTTCTAATGAGTCAGCTCTTTGCATCAGGTGGCCAAAGTATTGGAGCTTCAGCATCAATCCTTCCAGTGAATAGTCAGGGTTGATTTCCTTTAGGATTGTCTGGTTTGACCTCCTTGCAGGGATTCTCAGAGTCTTATCCAGCACCACAGTTCAAAAGCATCGATTCTTCATCTCAGTCTCCTTTATGGTCAAACTCTCACATTCATGCAGAACTACTGGAAAAACCTTAGCTTTGACTAGATGCACCTGTGTTGGCAAAGTACTGTCTCTGGCTTTTAATATGCTGTCTAGGTTGGTCAGAGCTTTTCTTTGAAGGAGCAAGCATCTTTTAATTTCACGGCTGCAGTCACCATCTACAGTGATTTTGGAGCCCAGGAAAATAGTCTCTCACTGTTTCCATTGTTTCCCTATCTATTGGCCATGAAGTGATGGGACCAGATACCATGATCTTAGTTTTTTGAATGTTGTTGAATTTTAAGCCAGCTTTTTATGCTCCTCTTTCACTTTCATCAAGAGGCTCTTTAGTGCTTCTTTACTTTCTCCCATAAGGGTGGTATCATCTGCATATCTGAGGTTATTGATATTTCTCCTGGCAGTCTTGATTCCAGCTTGGGCTTCATCCAGCCCGGCATTTCACATGATGTACTCTGCATATAAGTCAAGTAAGCAGGGTGACAATATACAACCTTGATGTACTCCTTTCCCAATTTTTATCTAGTCCATTGTTCCATGTCTGGTTCTAACTGTTGCTACTTGATCTGCATACAGGTTTCTCAGGAACCAGATAAGGTGGTCTGGTATTCCCACCTCTTGAAGAATTTTCCACAGATTGTTGTGATCCACACAATCAAAGGCCTTAGCTTAGTCAGTGAAGCAGAAGTAGAGGTTTTTCTGGAATTCTCATGCTTTCTCTATGATCCAGTGGATGTTGGCAATTTGATCTCTTGTTCCTCTGCCTTTTCTAAATCCAGCTTGAACATCTGGAAGTTCTTGGTTCACATACCGTTGAAGCCTCATTTGGAGAATTTTGAGCATTA
Source organism: Redunca redunca (assembly GCA_006410935.1). Classification (NCBI taxonomy): domain Eukaryota; kingdom Metazoa; phylum Chordata; class Mammalia; order Artiodactyla; family Bovidae; genus Redunca; species Redunca redunca. The sequence goes on from SJYQ01000538.1 coordinate 396,278, forward strand.
CTTTGATAGCATGTGACATGAGTGCAATTGTGCGGTAGTTTGAACATTTGCACTACCTTTCTTTGGGATTGGAATGAAAACTGACCTTTTTCAGTCCTGTGGCCATTGCTGAGTTTTCCAAATTTGCTGGCATATTGAGTGCAACACTTTAACAGCATCATTTTTAGGATTTTAAATAGCTTAGCTGGAATTCCATCACCTCCACTAGCTTTGTTTGTAGTGATGCTAAGGCCCACGTGACTTCACACTCCAAAATGTCTGGCTCTAGGCAAGTGATCACCCCATATGGTTATCTGGGTCATTAAGATCTTTTTTGTATTGTTCTTCTGTGAATTCTTGCCACCTCTTCTTAGTATCTTCTGCTTCTGTTAGGTCCATACCATTTCTGTCCTTTATTGTACCCATCTTTGCATGAAATGTTCCCTTGGTATCTCTGATTTTCTTGAAAAGATCTATAGACTCTCCCTTTCTATTATTGTCCTCTGTTTCTTTGCATTGATCACTGAGGAAGGCTTTCTTATCTCCCCTTGTTATTCTTTGGAACTCTGCATTCAAATGGGTATATCTTTCCTTTTCCCCTTTCTTTGCCTTTCAGTTAATCACTATTGCTCATTTACTCTCCATCAGGCATTATTTTAAGTAGTGGGGATACACCAGCAAACAAATGTTTCTGTTTTCTCAAACAATTACGTTAATATGTCACAAACTTGTAAGTGCTAAGAAGGAATCTAAAGCGAGGAGAGAAATGGGGTGGGCGAATGCTAGTTTAGCAGGGACGGTTATGCAGTGCATTCCCTGATAAGGTGACATTTGAGAGATTTGAAGGAAAGGAATGAGCCATGCAGGTGTTGAAGCAAGAATGTGCCAGGCAGTGGAAGGAGATCAAAGTTCCCGAGGTGGAAGCAGGCACGATGAATACACAGAGCACCCATGAGGCCCCGAGGCTGGAGAGGAGTTGCAGGTGGTGAAGTCAGGTAATGACAAATGGATGCTTTGACTTTGAGAGGATTTTTTTTTTTAACATTTCTTTATAAATAGGCAAGAAAATGTTGCCAGATTCCCAATTAGACCACTAATTTAAATAATTCAAAGCTTCTCTAGCTTACCGAGTCCTCTAGTTTCAGAACATCCTGCTCTGAGCATAATTATATATTGGCTCTGCCACTCGCTAGCCATGTTACCAGGACAGACAAGCCTGCTTCATCATCTATAAATCGAGGTTAGTAATACCTGTGTTGTTCTCCATACAAGACTGTTATAAGGATCAACTGACTGTATTGTAAAATTATTTCAGAAACTAGAGGAAGTTTTGGGGTTATTAGTTGTTACTCTGTGCAAGAAACATGGGTCAGGTTTTGAAGGATCTGACTGGTTACTGTGTCAAGACTCTCCGTAGTAATTAGCAGTAATTACATGGTACATATCAACTTTTGTGAAAATTTAGAATTCATAGTATAACTTTTTCAGGTAGCTGCTCGGGATTAGAGCTGGGATGACCATCAAATCAAATGTTTTGGGAACATGCATTAGTACAGGCAGTTTTGCAAATATATAGGTAACATCCGTTCTCATTATCCTTGCAAGGTATCATCTTGAGTCTTACATACCCAAATACAGAGGATGTGTTTTAAGAGAGGCTAGGAAACAGGAGAACCAGCTTTTGGCTTTCTTTATATTTAAAACTGCTTTCTAGCTTAAAAGAGCAAGTATTTTCTTCACAGAGGTGTTGGAGATATGAGGACTACCTTAATGTAAAAGAAATATTATTAGGTTATTCAATGGGAGGAAAAAATAGTTTTTAATTGACAGAATTCTTTAGAAATGGAGCTGTGAATAAAAGAGATTTTATCAATACTTTGATTTATAGCAAAAAATTTCCTTGTCATATATGCTTTGTGTGTGCTAAGTTGCTCAGTCATGTCACAAGGCTTCTCTGTCCATGGGATTTTTTAGGCAAGAATACTGGAGTAGATTGCCATGCCCTCCTGCAAGGGATCTTCCCATTCCAGGGATTGAACCCCTGTCTCCTGCGCTTCCCACATTGCCAGGTGGAGTCTTTACAACTGAATACCTGGAAAGCTCCAAATGTACTTTAATAAGATCTTGAATTTTCAATTACAGAAATATTCTAGAAAGTATGAAGCAATGGCAGGATAATTTATTGGCTGACATTGAGTATGATGAACTGCTATAATCTCACGTGAAACTGAACTGTATTTTTAAATGACATACATTGAATGCAAATCAGTCACTTCTATGAAAACCTACTTTTTTGAATTTATTTTGGTAAAGAATGTGGAGAACCTTCCTATGACTTCATTCTAAGCAACGTTTAACATAAATGTTTGAAATTGGGTAAAACATAGAGCTTTTGAAGGTTTTTGGGGGAGTAAAATTAGGTGGTGTTGACAGTTTGTAAAAATTTCTGAAAGAGCATTTAATCAAAAAATCCAATTTGAGTTTTTCTGGAAAGCAATCCAGGAGCCTTTGCCATGGGTTTCAGGTGTGTTTTCCCTTTCCAGGTGGATGTATCTGACGTCGAAGATGAAGAGAAGCGCTGTGAGCTCTTCACAGAGCTCCTGGAGGCCAGTCATCAGGAGGTGGAATTCCAGCACCTGGTTTTGCTCCTGCAGGCTTGGCCGCCTATGAAACGGGAGTACACGTGAGTATTAACATATAGGTAGACTTCTTTTTAAAAAATTTTTGTTTTTCAATTGGTGGAAAAGTACTTTGCAATTTTATGTTGGTTTGCAATTTTATGTTGGTTTCTACTGTACAACAACTCGATTCAGTCATAAATATATATACATACATCCATATATATACACACGTATGTGTATATATATAGATGTATGTATGTATATCCCTTCCCACCTGCGCCTCCGTCCCCTTCCCCCATCCCACCCTTCTGGGTTATCACAGAGAACCAGGCTGGGCTCCCTGTGTTATTTAGCAACTTCCCACATAACAGTTTTACACATGATGGTGTATATATGTCAGTGTTACTTTCTCAGTTCATCCCACCCTCACCTTCCCCTTCTGTGTCCACAAGTTCATATGCTGCTAAATTCATCAATACCATTTTCCTAGATTCCACATATATGTATTAATATACGATATTTTTTTTTTCTCTTCATGACTTACTTCACTCTGTATAAGAGACTCTAGGTTCATCTACCTCCCTGCAACTGACTCGGATTCATTAAAGGTAGACTTCTTTTGTCTAGATTCTAGGTTTAAAAAATCAGTACCTGCAGGAGAGCCAATGAAAGAAGGATATAAAATCAGTATTAGCCTTTAGATGAAATTAGAATTATTTTTCTTGAAATATCATGGTTTCTTTCCATTTCTCCTTAGCCCTAAACACAAATATTTCATTTAGAAATAGAGACAGTGCTTGATAATAACATCTGGTTAAGGATATCAACAAAGCTTCCCTGGTGGCTCAGACAATAAAGAATCTGCCTGCAGTGTAGGAGACCCCAGTTTGATCCCTGGGTTGACAGTATCCCCTGGAGAAGGGAATGGCAGCCCATTCCAGTATTCTTGCCTGGAGAATCCTATGGACAGAGGAGCCTGGCAGGCTACAGTCCATGGTGTTGCAAAGAGTCAGACATGACTGAGTGACTAACATACACACACACATTTTTACCCAAAAATATTTTGATGTTCTTTTAACACGGCTTACAATTCTAATTTGAAAATCCATGGGGAATAAATCGCTAATTCCCATTTTTTGACAGCACACAGTGTTATGTGCAGTTGACACATATTATCACTTCACACAGCAAAGCTACTGCAGGAAGGTGATGTTATTTAATTTTACAATGAGAAAATGGAAGCTCAGAAGTTAAATAACGTCAGGCGTCACCTGGCCCCAAGGTGGAGGAGGCTGAGTTCCAACAGCTGCTGGAACCCTCAGCCCATGCTGTCTCCTCCGTGTCATACTGAGATTGGAGCCATGCAGAGTAGTCAGTCACATGCAAGGATAGTCTTTGCGCTATCAGCCACGGGTTCCTGTGGAAGACGTGGCCAGATCTCCTCTGAGCACATATGCTGCCTGTCATGAACCGCTGCTCCTTTCTAGCAGAAATCGAGAGTGCCTCATCTGATCCAAATGCCTGGGGCAGGCCTCATCTTTGCGTTCCTCCCGTGTCAGCGAGTGCTCTGTGCACCCAGACCAGCATACATCTCCCCACTTCAGACATTGCAGAAGGATGCTTTCCTGAAAATAGATTATTCCGTGTGCAGTTTAGGACTGCTAAGGAACATCTAGGCAGGCCTCGCCCCCTCGGCTGAGACCGTTAGGAATTTATGAAGCAAACGGAAGAGAGGGGTGTTGTGGTTTCATTTTTAACCAAGTGTTTTCATAAGGGCAGGCAGCAGCTGTTAGAGCTCCATCTTCTGTGGCCGCATTGGCAGGCTGACGTGCCGATTTTGAAAGTAGGTTCTTCCCTTCACTCTTTGAAACTCTGCAGTACAAATTCTCATGTCAAAGAAACTTTAGTTTTTCTTGTGACAGTCCCTTGAAACAGTATTTCCATTCGGTCCCCAATTATCTGGGCAGAGCAGCCTCAGGACCTGAGGGTGCTTGTTAAAAGCAGAGTCCCATGCTTGACTCGCTGAGTCCAACTCACAGGACCTGAGCATCAACTTCTCAGCAGCTCCTAGGAGATGGTAATGGGGAACAGAGGTGGGCCCACTGGTTTAAACTGTCAGTACGGCTTCACTTTTTCAGAAAATCGTTAGGGTTGAATTATAGATTTCTTCATACGCCTGAAAGGAATCTCTTGGTCTAGAGAGAATTTTTCAAATTCAAAATATGATAACTTCTGGTAGATTAGTTAACGTTGGTTCTGCAGTTTCTGTTACTTTTGGAACACTGACCATCTCAAGTTACTCACCTGCAAGAAACAAGCTCAGCTTCTCTTAAAACATTTACTGTATTTAAAATATTTAATGAATGCATTTATAAACAAAAATAGGTTCATTTTCAAAGATACAGTCTCACTTTGGTAGTCCTGTGTGAAACGTGTAAATTGCTATCCTGTGTTTTGCTAACCTCCTTTATGAGATCATTAGCATTAGAACCAGTCATGAGTATCGTAACCAAGCATTAGTGATCCACTTAATCCTCGTACCACCTATGTCTCTACCTAGAGATAACAAAGTGATAAATCAAGTCCATTTCTGCTTCTTTCCTGGCTCATCATACAGTAAGAATGTATGATGGAACACCTGAAACAGGTGCTTTAAAGTACTTTTGAGTGCTTTTTCCCCCAGACAACCCAGTGTATGACTTTAGGCTGTAGCACTTTTGAAGCAACCAAAACAGGGGAGTGGAGTGGGAGGGAAGGATTGCGTGGCAGTAGCTGTATGTCGCCAGTCAACACAGTCAAGTCCACAACTGAAGACTGAGCTTGATCCACCTGACTGCTGATTTACCAGTCCCAACTTTGGATTTTTAGTTTTAGTCCCTTGCAGGCCCTCGTATCCATACAAGGAAAGCATAATAGATTTGCATTCAGGAAGATCCATAGTGTTCCTCCAGAGTGCCACAGCTGGCTGGTGGAAATTCCATCCTGATAGTTGTTGTCAAAACCACTGGATGCGTTGTGTTGACGAACCAGCATTTTTGCTGCACGGAGGCAGCCTGTTATGGAAAACCCCTGGGGAGCTGGGTCCAGACTTGAAAGAGGAAAGTAGAGAGTGAGTCCCGAGTGTCTGAAGACTCTTCCTCCATCAACCAGACACTCTCCCCGGCTTTGTTTGTATCTTGAAATAAACAGCATCCTTTGTCTTCACTGGTTGTTAGTTTGAGCTGAGACACAAAGGCTTTGCCAGAGGCTAGTTTTGTGGTGTCCCCTTGTTGTTGCACTCGATGTTTTTCTCATGCACAAGCAATGAAATTCTTCGAGGGAGGGACCATCCTTGGGTGCTCATTGTTTAGAAGCTATAGCTGCTTTAATGAGGCAACAAACTCTTGATAAATAGTAAAATTATTGTACAATGTTGTAAGAAAATCAGTACCCCAGAATGAATGTACCCTTCAGTTATTTCTTGAAATATAAATCATGATTTTTTTATGAATTCAGAGTAGTGGTAGCCAGAGAAGGGAAACAAAAGACAAACTTTTGTGCTTTTACGTCTCAGAAATAAGAAGAAGTAAGGTGTGCCTGCTATCAAGAGTGACACTTCACATAACAAGCACCATTCATTAAGTGACGCAAGGAAAACATTAAATCGCTTTTTCACAGTGAAAAGAACCGAGGTCCAGAAAAGTTGGGTGCCCCCCCCCCAATAAGCATATAACCAGGCTGAGAGTGTTTTAGTCATCTCTGCTGAGTCACCCAAGTAGCCAGGGAGCCAGAACGTCAGCCGGAATGGCTGGGCTTCAAACCGCCTGTGCTGGTCAGTGGCTAGCCACGGCCCCCCATGCTTCTGGACGCTTGTCTGTGCTACAGCAAGCTCTCTCCCCTCTGTTTGATGGGGTCTTTTCTCCAAGAGACACAGGAAGAAATGCATCGTCCTGATTATGACTGCAGTTTACCAAAAGCATTTTGCTTGAACACGTGGGATTTCTTTTCTATTTTTAAATTTCTTACGCAATCATCCTAAGTCTCATTGTTTCAAATGCCTGCATTTTTCTCCCTTCAAACCAGCGTGACCAATAATCCGTGGGTGAGGCTGGCCACAGGGATGCTCACCAGATGTACAGCGGAGAACAAGGAAGGGCTGGGGAAAGAAGTTTTGAAACTCTGCCGCTCTCTGTATAACACCGAGCAGATGCTGCCTGCCGAGGTGAGTGGATGCTTCAAGTGGCTTCGCTGGGGGTCATCCCTTTCCTTCCCCACCTCTTTTATTAGAAACAGTATCAGCAACTGTGCTTGGGTAATGTTTCACCTAAGTTATTGGTAGGTAAAGCCCATAATCTGTAACAGATCAACTGAAGAAGAGCAGTGCTGAAAGGATGCTTTGAGGTCTTTTTCTCTTTGTTGGAGCTCTGAAGCGGTTTTATTTTCACAAGTCCCACAGTAGAACCCAGTTTTCTGTTTTGTTTTTTTTCTTTGGATGCCCTTTTATGTCTAACTTTGCCAACTAAGGTCTGTCTTGTCAAGGCTATGGTTTTTCCAGTAGTCATGCATGGATGTGAGAGTTGGACTATGAAGAAGGCTGAGTGCCGAAGAATTGATGCTTTTGAACTGTGGTGTTGGAGAAGGCTCTTGAGAGTCCCTTGGACTGCAAGGAGATCCAACCAGTCCATTCTGAAGGAGATCAACCCTGGGATTTCTTTGGAAGGAATGATGCTAAAGCTGAAACTCCAGTACTTTGGCCACCTCATGCGAAGAGTTGACTCATTGGAAAAGACTCTGATGCTGGGAGGGATTGGGGGCAGGAGGAGAAGGGGACGACCGAGGATGAGATGGCTGGATGGCATCACTGACTCAATGGACATGAATCTGAGTGAACTCCGGGAGATGGTGATGGACAGGGAGGGCTGGCGTGCTGCGATTCATGGGGTCACAAAGAGTCGAACGCAACTGAGTGACTGAACTGAACTGAACTGAACTGAACTTATGTCTAACTCAAGTTTCTGTTGCAAGAGGTCGCGGTAGTTCAAGTGTCGTGTCTGCCTGACCCAGGCCAGTTAGTGGTTACGTTAGTGTTCTTTGGCAGGTAACCAGCCACTCTTGATTTTCATATACTTTTTGACATCATTGTAATAACATTGTATAACCACAATATTTATTCTCTGTAAACATGGTAAAAACACATGTTGACCTGTGTTCTCTATTTGGTCCCATAACACAACCATCCCAGAAATATTTATGTTATTTATATATATATATATATGCTGCTGCTTAGTCACTCCAGTTGTGTCCGACTCTGTGTGACCTTATGGACTGCAGCCTGCCAGGCTCCTCTGTTCGTGGAATTCTCTAGGCCAGAATACCAGAGTGAATTGCCATGCCCTTCTCCAGGGAATCTTTCCAACCCAGGGATCAAACCCAAGTCTCCTGTATTGCCGGCAGATTCTTTACCTCTGAGCCACCAGGGAAGCCCTATATATATATATATATTTACATTCTAAAATAAGCACATATTAGCTACAGCCCCTGCCGTGGATCTGGCCTCAGCAATATATTATTTGAGCAATCTACAAATTAAATTTAAGCATCTAGATAATGGCATTAAGTTGATTAATTGATTTTTGAGTTTTTACCACATAGGAGATAAACTTGAAAATGAAATTGTAAATATGATTCTTTGAATTTTCATTGTAATCAGGCAAGGAAAATGGTCTCATTATGAATGCACACTTAATGAATTGTTTTCTGAATGAGGGACTGGCTAAGTGTTTTTTGATTGAATTTAAAATATTGAGTCTGTTTGAAGATGTCTTCAACCACCAGAATGACAAAATTATTCTTTTAAACAATTAAAGTACCCACACCAAAAGCAGACCCCTTGCTCCGATAGCCTGTGGTTTCCTTGTGTCCACACCCTCTTGACTGGTGGTCGGCTCTGGTATGTTGTGAGCACCTGGAGAGTGGGAACCGTGGCTGCAGCGTCTCTGCTTCCATCAGGGCAGGATTCAGCAGACTGCAGAGTGAGGACTGAACACAGCTAGTTACCCGCACCAGGCTGAATAAATACCGTGCTTTTCATCTTTGCCTTCACGTGAGCAGAGATCGCACTCTGTTGGGTCAACTCCAGACGCCAGAAGTGTCCTACCGTCAGTGATACTGAATCTAGGTTAGGAAGACATTATTTCAGATCACTGGACCTCCATTTTCTCATCTCTGAAACAAGGGGTCAGACCCCATGACGTCAGAGGGGGCTCTTATTCCGTCTGTTCTGGAAGGCCTCTAGTCCTGGGCGGAGTGTGAGCTGAGGCTGTCTGTTCTCTTCTTCACCCTCATCATGTAGTCCACTGCCTCCCACGAGCCCATCATTTTCTTGGGGTGAGGAGTAAAGTGCTGTATTGCTCCCCATTTTCAAGCAGGTCATTATCCCCTCTCTGATGTAATTTGATGAGATGAAAGATCATTATCAAGAGTTCTTTTGCCACAGTGCCTTTTTTTTCTTTCATTTTTCTTGTGCTGCTCTGTGTTTTAATTGGGTACGTATATAGATTTTCTTTTTCCCTAAGGATGCCATGATTGAAGGAACTTTGCAAATCCTCTATTTGTATTAATCACTAAATGTGCTGAAATGTGAATTAGAATTGTCACAAAGGAAGGAACAGTGTGGTGACAAAATGGAGATGTGTTGTTTATTTTCCCACCTTTGGAAATCACTTAGTCTCATTTCAGACTTCTGTAAGATTTAACATCACTGTGGCAGTAAAAGTATCCATGACTCTTCTTTTACTCCAGTACCTTTGGTTGCCCCGGTGCATGGTGTGTGAAATGCGATGGCCTAATTATCTCCGACAGGACTTAAAGGAGCTTACTTTTTCCATCATCCCTGTTTCCCATCCCTCCCACCAAGTTCCCATATGTAGAGTTGTTNCGTTTTTTTCAAATAGCAAGCAAGTTTGGAATACAGAGAAGGAAAAACTTTCTTGCCTTCAAATGAGGCAGATAGATGAATGGTCACAGTAATACAAGGTGACAGATAATGTAGGAAATATCTGATGAAGTAGAGCCGGGAGTAGGAGTGGTAAACCTGGGCCATCAGAGGTACTGCCATGGGAAATAGGGTTTTCCTATGCCTGTATAAACTGAGACATAAGGATGAGTTGAGAGTTGATCAGAGAGAGACAGCAGAGGTTGCATCCATCGTCTGTGAACACCCAGAGGTCTGTGAGAGCCCAGTGCTCCCTGCTGGTAGCCCCAGGCCACATGTGGGTACAAAAACTAAGCAAAATGGGATGAAATTCAAAGTGTAGTTTTTCAGTGGCACTAGTCACATCTCAGATGCTCACAAGCCCTACGTGGTTCTCAGCTGCCCTGTGGGACAGCGTGAATGCAGAGCGTCCCAGGATGGGAGGAAGCCCTCCTGGGCGCTGCTTTTCTTTTCTTTTTTTTTTGGGGGGGGGGCGCTGCTTTTCATAAACTGTGCAGGATGGGAAAGGGAGCCATGGTTCCAGGGAGGCGGGCAGAGGAAACAGGTGAGTGCTGTTTGGGCTCGACTGCTACACACCCGAGTTTTTATTTCATCTTCCCAAATGGTTTCTGCAGGTTTTGGCATCCCAGGTTAAACATCCACATTTCTCTTTGGCCCAGATGCTGGGCGAGACCCCTGCATGTGCCGCATGTGCTTTAAGGCACACAGAGCTCTTTTCTGAATTGGAATCCATGTTTGAAGCCCGTGTTTGGCAGAACTGTTTCCCTGCCAGTATTGATCTTGTGTGGCACAGTCTTCCAGTCTGGTTTCTAGCAGTGGCCTGCTGGGTGCACACTGAAAAAAGATCGTGAATGGAATTCCAAAGAGACCTTTACCCCAGACTTTACATAGGACTTTGTTATGTCAGCCTTATTTTATCCACTCTTTATAATAACCTAAAAGAATTATGAAAATACCATGAATGTGAGTTTTTCTTCTCTGATATGTTACTGTTGGGGTAGCGCAAGAGTAGCAGAATCCATCAGTCCTGCACAGGGCAGTGATTCTGTGTTCTTTCAAAAACAACCCTTGCTTTATGTAATGAGGTCTCACTCATTGTCTGGTCTTTGGTCCAAGTGTTCTGTTCTTTACAGCTAAAATCAGGACACCAAGGGAGCATGTAACTGGGTAGAGAGAAGTAGCTTGAAAATTTATATTCTACACTTTTATACTTTTGTTGTGAAGGATTATTATATTTATCTTATAGAAAAGGCTGCTCTCTGATGACAGATTCAGCCAGTATGAAAAAGAGCTGTAAACAAAATTAAAATACATCTGTGGTGATCTGAATACATTTTCATTTTTCTGGACCACAGATAGTTTTCATGAAGAAAGGAACATCTTGAATCTATCAGGCATTCAGTTCACCCAGACATTAACTCTCAGTTCAGTTGCTCAGTCGTTTCTGACTCTTTGCAGGCCCGTGGACTGGAGCCCATCAGGCTCCTCTGTCCATGGGATTTCCCAGCAAGAATACTGGAGTGGTTGCACTTCCTTCTCCAGGGGATCTTCCTGCCCCAGGGTTTAACCCAAGTCTCTTGTGTCTGCTCTATTGGCAGGCAGGTGTTTTACAACTTATGCCACCTGAGACATCTTGATGTTAACCATACACAGGTTTTAAAATGTTTAAATTGCCGGTTTCCTTTGTTATCCTGAATGATAACTAGATCTTTTTGATAATATTAACAGTCAATAATAGTTTTTGTTGTTGAGCGTCTAGTAGATGCTGAGCATTGAGCATCATTATTCACTAACACTTATTCTCACACACACACAACACAAAACAGTAGATACAGTTACCTTCATTTTACTTGGGAGGAAACTAGGGCTCTGAGAGTTCAGAAAAATAAATTCCAGCCCTCTAGCCACCCACTGGGATCCTATGCAGCCATTAAAATAGCAGTATTATAGATGAGTATGTGATACTCAGAAAGATTTTATCAATTAAGATGGTGAATCGAGTGAAGCAGGTACCAACCCTACATCAGGATGGTCCCCTGTGTGTCATTTGCATAGTCACCAACACACACACACACACACACACATACTCATAGGAAAAGGAGGGGAAGGACGCCTCCAGAATCGTGCTGGGGCTGTGATGCATTCCCTTTCCTTTTCACTCACAAAGTCACCCTTGCGGTTCCAGGGGGTGAAGGAGCTGTGCTCGCTGCTGCTTGGTCAGGCCCTGCTGCTCCCATCTCTGAAGCTTCTCCTGGAAAGCCCGGACGAACGTCTGCACGCCATGGCCCTGGACCACATCACCACCATCACTAAGGTACTCCCCACCGAATTCACTCATTCTTACTTTGCAGAGACATGCATTGGTATTGCGGTTCTCATCAGTAACAATGGTGATTTACTCAGGACTGTTTTACTTACACTCTGAGCATAATAGCTGTTTGTTTGTCTACAATAGGTATTTGTGGTTTGCAGTAGATATTTGTTGACAAAACATTTTCTAAGCCTCTCCCATGAACCACAGAGTGTATCTAGTGCCAAGAATGCAAATCCGGATCCGGACGCATTTTCTCTAGAGAAGCAGAGTATCAAGTCTCTTCAAGAAAATTTCAGAGCTGCCTGGCACTAGCAGACTAGTCTTGCCACTTGAAATCTGGGACGAGGAGCTCCTGACATCAGGCAGATTTTCTGTGCCTGCATGTGCTTGGTTATCCACTAATTAAAGGTGAGAAGGAATCCTGTTAATGGCACCAGCGGAAATCTCAAGCTTGAGTTTCCTCCGGCAGCTGGCACCGCCACTGAAGCCCATCCTGGCTTGTAGAAATGGGAGCCAGTGCTGAGGCTAGAGAGTTCTCCCTGCAGGCTGGCTGCCTTATTATCATGAAGATAATGTTTTTAAGGAAGAAACTTGCACTTCCCTTTTTAAATTTTACACTTTAGATAGCTCAGAGTTGTGTTTCAATGAATTTGCATTGTATGATCCTTCTGTGGGACACTCACTCTTTCATCTGAAGTGTATATGTGTGTGCTTTAACAACAATATAAGAGGGTATCTTCTAGGGACCAGAGAGGGTAGGTGCATCCTAGGGCAAAGGTGCAGTGACGAGATGGATGAAAAGATGTCTTGGATTTATAGCTTTGTTAATGACAGAGGGTGCAGAAAGCAGGACATAATTGCCTTTGGAAATAATCATAATGAACAAGATGAGAAAACTGTCGTACCTATATTCATATTTTCAAAATTATGGAAAGTTTCTGTATAGATTTTATTTTTTAAAAATGCCTTTCATTATCATTGATAATTGAGCATAATAGGGGCCTTTCTGGAAACTAGGCTGAAGTATGAAATTGAGGGCACTTGTCTAGCAGTAGCCTCTCTGTAGCCTCGCTAAAATAAAAGTTGGGTAATATTGGGATTTGCAAGAAACTGAGAACTGCAGTAAGATTTTTTTTCTTAGCTGATTTTTTATTGGAGATCGAAGACATCAGGAAGAAGGGAGAGCTAGAGAAAATCAACTGAGGGCTGTCAGTGTTTTTCTTCCTTCACCACCCTTGTACACAGTATTTGTATCTCTACTCAAGTTACTCAAGTATCCCCAGTAAAACTTGCCATGGGCACCTTTGAGAATAAAACAGTAATGTATTAAACATTGCTGTTCCCTATTCATCCTGTGTAGGGCATCACTGATGCCCTCATGAAGTCCATAGGCATACAGATCAGTTTTCATTGTAAAGATTCTTTATCACAAATGCATCAGTCAGAACTGCAATTAGGAAGGGAGCTCCCTAACTGTGAACCAGCCCTGCTGACTGCCTCACCGCCCCCCAACACACACATACTATCAAAATAAGTAACTGACTGGGGATGTTGCCAACACCCAGTTCATTTATAAATGGTACTAGTTTGCCTTTGTAACACTTTATCTGCACATTTGATATGCAATCTTGTGCTAAAACACTGGATCTTGAATCATTTCGACTGTGGCTGGTTCACCCGCGGTTGTGATGAAAACACTCGAAACCCCTGTGGCCTTCAGGTACAGAAATCAAAGCCAGAGGTATAAATTGCTGAGGCGAGTCTGCTTTCTACCACTGAGACCCTTCTAGGAATTCAGTAATGACACTGACTTATAACTTCTCCGCACTAAGGTGAGCACGCATGTTAGGCTGGCCCATCTGTGACCTTCACGTGTGTTCATGGAAGATTTCACATCCTCCAAGGAACTAAAGTGTTGCTGAGTTTTCCAATTTTTAAAATACTTTTTAACTTTTATTTTGAGATAATTTTAAGCTCACATTCAGTTGGAGGCAATAACACAGCAGGATTTTTTTATACCCTTTATCCGGTTTCTCAAAGTGTTGACATTTTACATGACTAGTATCCTTATAACCAGGACATTAGCAGAATGATCTTTGGACCTTATGCAGATTCCACAGTTTTACGTGCCCTTGTGTGTGTCTGTGTGTGTCCATGTATAGAGTTCTGTGCAGTATTGTCACATGGAGATTCATGTGACCACAGTTAGGATCCAGAACAATTCATGACAAGGATACCCCCCAGCCACCCTTTGTAGCCACAGCCACCCCCTCCCTCTCCTACCCACCCAGCAACCAGTGAAGGCTGCTCATCTCTTCTCCATCTCTGTAATTTTGCCGTTTCAAGAATATGATATACATGAAGAGAAATTACTATGATTTATCATTGCTCTCCCAGCACCATTAAAAAGTCATGTTACCCTTTTCTAAGGGAAGAGTTTTACATCATACTTGGGTTTGTAGTGAAAAATACGATGTGAAAGATACTGGTTTTCTTCTTTTGTGTTTATTTTGCTATTCACTCTGCCCATTAGTGGGCGACCCTGAGTTCATCAGTAACTTGTTTCTCCCTTAATGGTTGTTGGCA